>BMAV01020253.1:134355-191564 GCA_019973955.1 Trichonephila inaurata madagascariensis
GGGCAGATGATGCAGATTATCCAATATATAAAAGAGAATATCCATATCAATATGTTTTTTCCCCTTCATTTTATTGATAAGCGAAGCTGTTGAAATGCACATATTTTGATACGTACGAGCAAATGTTTTTAACACAGCAAAAAAATATTTAAAAAAAACTTTTAAAAAAATTTAAAATGAGATCAATTGTAGTGATTTGATTTTTGTTGTTCTCTTAGTGCGAAATATACGATCTATAACATCAGTTTTGGTTTGTTAGGTGGGAGAGGGGGGTCCTGATTTGTATGCAAAATTGGCTTACGCTCTAATGTGTCATTTAGGATTCTTACTTGAATAAAAGTTTGTTTATAATCAAAATAAATATTTTAAATTTTTCTCATACGAGTTAACTAAAATCTAAGATAAAATAAAACTTTCTCACAAAAAGAAATTTTTTTTTTAATCCTTCCGAATAATTGATTTATAATAATGAATTATATAAAAATAAGAAGTAAAATAATAAGTAACAATAACAGAATGTAAAGCTGTACGTAATAAATTTTGTAAAACACATTATGAAATGAGTCGTAATCCATTATATCGAATTATGCTTATAAAAAAAAGAAGAAATCTACCGATTAAAGAAAGTTTTCTAAACAGAAGAATTAAATTGAAGTTAAGTTATAAGAATCCAAGTTGTCCGGGATGTACATTATATAAAGCGAACAAATATTTTACGAAATTGCTACATGTTGAAATTTCGATAATAGTACGTGATATATATTAGCAAAATAAAATTTTTTACACCTTAAATGGCACGATTAACACAAAGAAAAAGTTAACTGGTCACAAATATTTATTTTACGAGGTAATAAAGCCTGAGTGTGTATATTCTGAAGTAGATGAATAAATGTCTCGCCTTTATTTGTCAAATACAACAGTAGACAATACAGGTATAACTCTCAGAATACGGCAAACTGAATCGAAGTGGGAATTAAAAACATAGTTGTATTTAAATACATAACTAGCAAGTTGAGAAAGTAAATTTCTTTCAACACAATATATTTTAAGCGTACTTTATTTTAAACAACGCTCAACTAATTTTAAACGGTTTTGTTAAAAGTAATAGAAGTGAAGACGGGTAGAAACAACAGGAAGTTGTAACTATAATTTTGGTTTGTGGCTGTATCTGCATTGATTTTAAAGGTTTGCTAATGAAAAATTTTAAGTGGCTCGCTATACTTCATGTAGTCAATTTTGCGTAACATTTGAAAGAATAATTTTTTAAACTATTTTTAAAAGTTATTGAAATGTTTTTATATTTTCAAGCGATACGAAATTCTCATTTTTAATAATTTGTACTAGATTTATAATATGAAATACAATTAAATTAAATAAGAGAAAATTAATAGAAACATATTTTACACCACAGTTCCATTATTTCTTTGGTTAAGTAAAACAAGTTTTTCGTCACAATAATCTTTTATCTCATTTATTCGTGTGCAGAATTAATTGAACATTAAGGAATTTTGAAACTATTTCTGTCGACCCTAATCAATATCAGCTTTGATTGAATGTTACGATGAATACGATTTTCATGCAGATCTCAAATGACTGGCTGTTAGATAAAAACATATAATTATATATATTAAATGATATTTTAAAAGCGATAATAAAGAATAAAAATTCCATCATGATTACTTCATGTTTTGTTTCCATAACAGTCTTTGTGAAAGTATTGTCGTCATTTTTTATTTCTTCGGTTTTCGAGGACGTAGATGTGTCGACTGGAGATCTTGGTGGCTTCGGAGGTCCTTGAGGTGTTTGTAACAGTTCCGAAAACAATGGGAAAGAATCAACGGGTTTGTTTTCCTTTACTTCTTGCTTTCCGTAATCCTCGCTCAACTTCTGACTTGTGAATTTTTCCAGAATGTTGTCGGCAGAGTTGGCAGTGACATTAGCCGGCAACAAGGTGGCTGATTTAATTCTCATGCCTTCTTTTTCTTCTATTACCTGGTGAAAATTGTCTTTAGTGTTTATAACATACATCATATCCATACATTTAAGAGTAGAATATTTATTCGTAACTCAATTAATTGTTTAAAACCTATAAAATGAGATTAATCATTTCGTTTCGGGTGTTAAGTTCTATCCCGCAGGATTTCACTAATTGCAAGGATTTCATTAATTATTTCGGTTGTTTATCAAAACTAAACTGCCTGCTAGTTACATTAAATAACAAAGTTGTGAGAATGAGTGATTCAGAGTTTTTAAACATTTTTTAAGGAAAATATTCAAATATTAACATTTATACGCAATTTGAGAAAATGTAAAGAAAAGTATGTTTAGTATAAAGCGTTTACAAAAAAAATAATTTTTTAACAGTCAACGTATCTTAAATTATTTAGATTTTTTTTATTTTGTCCATTATATAAAGAATTACTTTATGATACAAAATGTTAAAAAAAATGTACATTTTTCTGCTCAAAAGGTTTTGGTTTTTTAAGGGCTCGTGTCTTTATTCGCGTTACAAAAGAAAATAATTTTTTTAGCAAAAGATCAATAAAGTTGGAAGAAATTTATTTTAATTTTATGTGTCATAAAAGTTTGATGCAAGAAAAAAGATTAGAACAGTGTTTATATAATTATTGCGTGAAGTTTTTTAAATGTCATTTTTAGAAAAAAAACGCGTAGTTTTTTCAGTTGTATTTTTTTCACAAGGTGAATTAGAAAATGAATTATTGTTATAAATAAATAATTTCAGAATTACACTACTTAACTTATACTTTTAAATTATACTACTAAATTATACTTACATTTTTTTAAAATTATACTATTAAGTTATACTGTAATTTTAAATTATGTTACCGATCGTACAAATTATACAACAGTTCATACTCATTGCTCAAATTACAAAAATGTAATTTACATGTATTATGTAGTTCTTTTTCATATGAAGGAAAAAGTAAAGGAAACAGCAACGGATCTGTATGATGAGAGTTTAAATTCAAAAATTGAGAATCGTGTTCACTCTTCGAATAAACTCTAACATCAACCTTTCAATTTATATAGAACCGTTTTTTGTTAAAACGATAGCAGTTAATTCCTTGCATGACGGTTTATTATAAACTCTAGGGTGATCGTTAGAGCTTGTATAAAAACATAGACTCTATACGCTTGATCTTGATTCTTAATTCGAATTTCATACAAAGCTCTATATTTTTTTGTATATGGATTTTCATTCATAATAGGCTGTAAAATTTACAATACATCGTCACGTTTAACTGTTTTTGCACGTTCATGCAAAGCCGCACCATCATCATAAATATAATTAATGTTCTCGTGTGAGATAAATAAATGAATTTATTACATCATTACGAAAAACTTTTTTATATATAGAGAGAGAGAAGAATAGATGATTTTTCTGCCTAAAAAGGACTTTAAAAAAGTCCCTATCGATGAAAAGACTCAGACTGTTTCGTGTCATTTATTATGTTATTTATTCGAATAAGTAATAAAATCCTGCTGTCAATTTACAGTGAAATTCCTAGTTCTTAAATGCAGCAGGGTTTTTTTTCTGCTGATAACTTTTATGGAACAAAAAAAAAAAGTGAATTCAGCATGGAAAAAAAATTACTATTTTTTTATCCATAAGACAAAAGTAATGTATACAAAATCATTAATGTAGCTTTAAATACTATTCACTATCGTATTCCAACACATATTGAGAAATAAAAGGGAAACAACTAAATACGTGGTTCACACACACACAATAACCATTTATCCACACACACACACAATTTCTACTCTAACTCTAAAAATTTTTATACTCACTTTCGATGAGCTTTCGGACAGAGAAATAATTTCCTTCGTTACGGATCCATTTTCCATTGTCTTAAGAGGTGATGATGTCCTGAGAAGTGATTCTGTAGAAGTGCAATTGGAAGGGACCAAGTTTTCTTTATTAGATTCTTGCCTGAAACAAGAAATTCATTGTAAGTTTTTAGATAGAAAGACAAACGGTTCTTTTTTTTCTTTTTCTTTACTCAAAATCGGATATATTTTTAAGTAAACGAAATCAGAAAAAAAGATGAGTCAGTTTTGGCTACAAATATGTTTGTTTTTTTTAGTTTCACTTGCATTTTCATGTAGAATATTATCCAATAAAATACATTATTTATTTAGTGTCATTGTTCGCCTCTTCCGCGTAATCTTTAGTGTAATCATCTGTAGATGTTTATTTGAATCACACACACAACACACATATCCTTAATTATTCAAGTATTTATATTTCATATATCTGATCCAAATAATTCAGTATGCAATCTTTAGTTTATCGTGCACTTTGTTTTTACTTTTTAATGAATTTACGTTCATACATATTGGTATATATAATCAGATACTATTCGATAAATAAAGTGTAAAGTAGAACATTTCGAGAAATTATATTTCTAATGCTAAAACGTTAGAGCTAAACGTTGTATAAAATTGTAACAGATATTGATTTGTAAAAAATGAAACTATGAAATTAGTAATACTACGAAATTTGGATGCAGAAAGAAAATTAAAAGGGGATACTTATTGAGCCGTCAAAATTGAATTGATTCATTGGGCACTTAGAAGCCACACGAGAGCTATTGACTACACAGGACCTTTGCCGCAATCATTAAAATTGAATTGATTGATTAAGTATTAACATCACAGACGCATGTCGAGGACATCACACTAGATTTTGATCCACCTACAAGTGACGAGGATGACACAATATTTGGTATCCTATTTTTCAACCTTCCCCACCAAGTCAAACCCAGAATTTTGACCCTTGACAGATTTAACGTACTTAAACCCCACTACACGAGAGATCTTTAATGGCATCAGGACTCAAACCCACGACAAAGAAATAATGCTGGCCATAAACTCGCGATCCAAATCACTCGGCTGCCGTAGTCATTATTAAAACTGATACTGTTATAATATATATATATGTGTGTAATAGAAATCAATTAAATCTCAAATATAACTTTGCAAGATTGGAATTTAAACAATTGAAGATCAAGTGTGTTGAATAACACATTCAGAGGAGCTAAATATACCCACTTTTACATTGTTATATTTTTAAAAAACTGTCTAAGTATATAATTTTCATTTTAAGATCTTTGGGGAATTAACTGATTTAAAACTTAATACTATTTGATTTGGAAGCGACCAAACCTATTTTCTTTTTTTATTGGATCAATATTGACACACAGAGACATTTGACGTAACCGAATATAATTTCACTTTCGAATCATTTGGATTTTTTTCCCTGGTTTTTTTTTTTTTTTTTTTTTTTTTCAAATTTGGATATGTTTGGTTGGATTCCTCTAGGAAATTTGAAGTCATTGGCCCACGATTAGATTACATCAGAGGTCGGCAACCTAAGACACGCGTGTCGCATGTGGCACTCTGTACTACTTCACAAACTTGTCAATTTTTAAAATGATGGAAAGTGATAAATTTATAATAGACCTAACTTGACAAACATCTTTAGAATTATGAACATTTACGGAATTACGAAAAAATTTGAAAGATAACTCTTAAGATAAAAATTTACACCTATTTTGTAAATTAGTGAATATCATTGCTAAAGAGATTTCATTGTTAGAAGACAGAGAGAGAGAAAATTAAATGCACTCTGCTTTCCACTTTTAGTTCTACATATGTGAGTAAAAAATCTTTCCTTATATGAAAAATATTTCGAGTTCGCAAAGAAATTATTTAACAACAGAATACTCAAAATTATGTCAAATTGAAAGTCGCAAATTATACCCCTGATTTTGAGATATGAAAGTAGAGCAGTGAAAGCAATAGGTTTGCATTAAATTTGCATTTATTCATTTAACTATAATGAAGGGAAATTCTTATATTTTACGTTGTCTTTTTCTTGTTTTGATAAATATTTTTAAAAATACGTAATACATGTACAATTTAAATATTTTTGTTTTTGTTTAGTTATATGTTAAGAAATATCTCTTTAAGTGATGCAAAATTAACATATAATAAAGCTGTAAATTTATATTATGGATCTCTATTCTCTAACTGCACGTATTATCGCGGGAATCGAGATGTTTCAAAAATGTCCTACTGTGTGGCACGCTGAATCATATTGGTTATAATATTGGCGCACCACAGCTAAACGTTTGCTGACCCCTGGACTCCTTGCTTTCACGTTTGTATGTTTCTTATTGCTGCAATAACCGTATAACGTGCTTTTTGATGTTTTTTAGAAAACTTAACGTTAAAAAAATATTCATGTTTTTACACAATTTTAATAATTTTGTTTTTACTTTCATAATTACATCATTATTAAATATCATCCGTTTCAAAATATTGTAACTATATAGTTTTGAATTTGTTTTCGTTAACGTAATAAACCATAAAAATCATGTAATTTTATTCAAACTCGGTCTATCGGTCATTATGAATTATGTAGACTTGACTTAGTTTTGACATCGTTTATCCCATTCATGTTATTCGGAAGTATAACATATTACTTCAAGAGAAGTACTGTCTTAAGCAAAATACCAATTCTTTTGTCCAGGTGTTGTTAATAATAAAAAAAATGTTTTAAATTATAAGTGACCTATCGTATTTGAAAATTATTTTAATGCAAATCTGTTTGATTATCAGTCCTATCCTTTAAAATAAGGTCTTCACCTTAGACATGAGAAATGTTTATATTCACGATTTTATCACAAAATTAAAACGTTATTCATGGATCATATAGCATATATGGAAGATATATCATTGTTTTTTACAAGAATGAACATTATTAAGATATGTCTCGTATAAACTACACAATGTAGAATCCCCATCCCCTGAAGATGGTCTAAATACAGTCAAATGTATAATCTTATGATTTCTATATCGCTGGTTAGAGAATTACTCTAATTAAACTTTCTTTGCATATATTCCAAAAATCTAGATAACCCAATGCCAAAACTCAAATTCAATCTGTGTTTTCCATTGTCTTTTCTTATGAAAAAAAGAGGATAAATGCATAAAAATTTTAAAAGTTCTGCTAAATAAGAAACTTTTTAAAACATCAATATATATGTGTGTGTGTGTGTGTGTGCTACTTATATCTTACTGATTTTTATGCTATAAAAATACATATTTCCCAAAAGTATTCCTCATAGTGTAAAACAATAGGCCACTTTTAGTAAACCACCAAAAATAAATACGTGTGTTGCTTGTGCAGTTCATGAAAATAATAATTTTTTTTCATTACATTATGTTTTTCATATAAATTGGTTAATGTCTGGCCTGAAATTATATACTCTAGGCACACTTTTGATATTGCGGATCGAGGTATGCTAAACTGACGAACAAATTTCAACTGTGTTAACTCTGTAGCGGTGGTATATTCATAAGCTAGTAACAGCCTCCATAAGAACGTGATCAAATTTGTCTAGTGGTCATGTTACTGGGTTTCAGATCCCTAGGTCGCAGGTTCTGACCTCGGGTAATGCAACACTCCAAAGGAATTCGTTCAAAGTCTGTTTATATCCGACCTATTATACCATTATCACGTCAGAACACTTTTTACATGGCTGACGCAATGCACTAAACATTTATACATTTCTCAAGCGATGTTACTGCCATCTGGACATTTGCATATTGTCATCCCATAAGTTTTGACATTTCAGTGTATATCAATTTAAAATCTAAGTCCTCAATCTTTTTGAATTCAGAGAATAATGAACTTCACTAATATTTTCCTCGAGAAACATTTACAATACAGCATAAGCTTGGACATATAACAGTTCTTTTGTAACAATTTTTAATTGTATATCGGAACACTTAAAATGGTTTGACGGAGACCAATTTTTCATGCACTACAGGTTTATTCAAAATCAATAACATTTAAAAATCTACGCAATCATTAAGAAAAACTGCTTTAAGCATGACATTTCTAGTGGGATACTAAAAACCTTGACTCTTAAAAATGTCCCTTTACGTAAAAACCTATGTTTAAAAATTTTGTTAATTGCCACATTAATTATCAACAAAAGACAGCAGAATAACCATCTCATAAAAATTTTACAATTTACGTAATATAAACTTGTAATAAATTCACTTCCTTAAAAAAAAGATTTAAAGATCTTTGCATTTTATAAAAAATTAACTTTAAAATAACCTGAAAATGCTTAAAAATTTTAAATTGCCCATTTACAATTCGTTTCGTAGCAATAAAGACAATTAAAAATAATAGTTATTTCATAAATGAATTCAGGCATAAGAAAATTAACATTAATATTTTAACTATTCAAAAAAAATTGAATTCTAATGTTTTAAGCAGTATTGGATAATAGGAAAACATTCGTGACTTTGAGTCCAACATCTGACTACTATAAATTTGTTTTATATGTAAATTCTTCAAATTACATACATCTAATTCGGAAAATAAAATATTTCAAACTTCCAATTTATGTAAAAAGTTTACAATTCATGAACTATCTTTCTTTTTTTTCATTTGAAGTATTCTTGTCCTGATAAATTTGAAATATGAGAGCATTCAACTATTTTAAGGGATCAAAGAACCAGAAAAAATGACCAGTTGTAAGCTATTTGATCTAAATAAAAAATTTAAAAAAAATTTCCTGATATTCTATACAATTAACTTTTTAATTCTTTTATTTAACTGAATTTTGTAGAAATAAACAATATATTTCAATACAGAAACTAAAAACTTTTTTTAAAGACTGGAAACGAAAGATAATGATGAGTTTCATATGAATGCCAAATTAAATTTGTTTTGCTTAGTCTTAAAATTTTAAAGCGACTTTTCTTCATTTTATGCAACAACGTAATATTTATTACATTGAAAGTTATTGTCTACTTTTAATATTACAGAAATAAACAGGAAGCTTAATCAATTATAACAAGCATATTAAAAAAAAATGTTAAGATTTTTTTCTAAATTCATTTCTAGTTCGATTCCCCATTTTTATCCCTATTCAATGAATAATTCTAATAATTTTAATTACTTTATGTTCACAACAGCTCATTTTTCTTTTTAAAAAATATGCTTGCAACTACATTACATATATTTTTAAAGATTTTAATTTGTAATTCACTGTGAAAAACCAAGAAAAATTATAACAAATTAGTTTTTTTTCTCTTAAATTTCTACAAATTATTGATTTTAAAGTTTCTTACATATTAAAAATAAAACAAATCAAAATATCTTCGATAGTCACATTTTTAATTCTGTATCTTTTCTCATCTTCTAACTATCAACATCTATTACTACTTTTGATAAGCATATTTGTTGTAATAACGATAGGTTTCAAATATTATTTAAAATCTTTCCACCTGGTGTTTCTAAATTTTTTACATATTTCAATCGGTGCATCAGTATTTCTTAAAATAAAAAAACAAAAAATTCTCACGGATTAAAAAGTTGTATTATAATGTTTATGTATGAAGAACTAGTAGAGAGCAGAAATTCATGACATTGTTACTGCAAATGATTGATAAATAAACGTAAAATAATAATTATTTTTGAACAATCTGTTTTCGTTTATCGAAATAACGCATCTAAAAAAAGACTTGAACACAAACTTTCAATAATGCATTCAAATATTTCTCAGAATTTCGTTTCGACGACTTTGACACAAGCACTTGACATTACCTTTTGCTTTTAGCATCGCGAGCTTTCTTCCGCTTTTGAGGGACCCAAAATGCTACCACGGCATCCTTCACCTTCAAGAACTCCTTCCGAAACACGGCAAAGGTCACCAAGGCCAGAACACAACAGGTGATACTCTCCAAAACACCCATATCGAGCAACAATATCACACAGAAACACTATATCCGTCCGTGGGCACGCGGCATGTTTGATATCCAGCCATCTCCCATTCAAACTGGTGGTAAAAGCGTAAAAGTCATTACTGTTTTGCTTATTAGGGTGGCTCCAATTCTTTTTTTCCCGACAGGTTCGTGGTATTCCTTGGGGTGTCGACAGCTAAGTTTGGAACAACTCTTTCAGGCCGCGAGGGATTTTACTCTAGACTTTTCTTTTACGCGTCTCTAACTACTTACATCCACTTCTAAGCCACTTCAACGGCTTCCGCTTCGGAAGACACTTATAGTTTCAGTGGTGTTTATTATGACCTTTATTTTTATACGGTAGATACTCTTTTTTTTTTAACCAAAATTACTCTTTTGTTCATTTTACGTGATTTTTACTGTTCAGCGAAATGAATCCGATATGTATTTATTAGCTTAATATTTTTATATTTTATTTTAATTATTCAATAAAAGTTTTATCCATTACGAAGTTTGAAGGCAAATATAACTTTTTATTCTATTTATTTATTTTATTTACCTAATTTCATTAAAATTAATTGGACAATCATATATCTCATCATAATCATCTCATTATATTTTATGAAATTTTTAGTACTGGGAAAATAGCACTTTAAGCTGCATTAAATCGGTTTTTTTTTAAAAAAATTTCTGGTCGTCTACTGATTATTAATTGTAACATTCTATTGTATAATATAGTAAACGTAATTGTATAAAGTTAACAAAACCGAAGTTAGAACTTAAAAAGTATAGAAATAATATATAGTAGGCATATTTATAACAATGAAAAATAAAATAGAATTTTTTAAATAACTTTGTAATTAGTCCGAATTTTTAATATTTATATTTAATCCCCTAATGTTTAGCAAACTATTTCAGAGAACAGAAAATTATTCTCGTATTCTTGACATTAGTTTCATTCCATTTTATCCAATTGTTTTATTTTGCTCATAATTCATTTTAGCTTTTTTGAAAGGCAATTAAAAACGCTTTAAAAATTTGTCTTACTTATTTTATTTAAAAAAAATGCATCCCATTCATTTCGTTATTCATACATTTTTTGACATTGTTATTTCGTAGTTTTCCTTGAGAATGAATTCATTTTTCTTTGGGATTTCTCATTCTCTCTGCCTCTGTTTGAAAATGGCTATGTGCCGAATAACTTAATCTTTTGTCTGGAAAATTCTCTCAGAAATAATAACTTGTGCGTTTCACAACGTTTCATTTGAAATTCAGCATTTTTTTTTATAATACTAAATTTAATAAAAATTTTATTGACTTTTGAAGGAATTCTGTGAATTTGCCAAATTGTATTTTCTTCAACTGAATTAATAGTTTCTAAAATTTATACCTGATCCCTTGGCAATTTTCCACAAAAGAGCGGAATATTTTGCTTTCCGAACAAGCAGACAGGTGGGTAGAATATTTTCATTGCGCTGTCTGAAAGCGCACTTAAGAAGAACCATCTGTTCATAGTACAAGTGCTGCAAATTATTAAGAAACCGGAAGAACCTATTTAGGCTCGCACAAAATAGCAAGCTAATATTTCCTGTTAACCTTCTTTTAGCAAAAACCACAAGATTGTATCAAATGCTTTTTATCGTAATAGTTTGGTCTCTTTTGTAAGTAATTTTATTTTTTAAATTAAATCGAAATAATAAGGGAAAATAAAAAAAATGTGAAATGCTCTTTAATTTTTTCTTTAATTTTAAATTTAATATTATCATGTTCATGAAAAACACCAATAAAAATTCAAAAATGTCAGTTGTAATACACACACACACACATCTGATTTTATATAATTACATAAAATTATATTTTAACTTTGGGGGTCTATGGATTTCTATTAAGGCAAAATATCTCAACTGTTTTGAGATACTGATATTTGAAGATTAACTTTATAGCAATATTTTTTGTAAATCGTTTGCAATGAAACAAAAAAATTATAAAATTATTAATTATATATATTTTTTAAATATATTTGCATTTTTTTATATAGCTTCCAAGTCGTTCATTTAACTCAATCATTAGTTTCCATGTTATATTTTTTTTTAACACTCAAGTAACTTTTGCACAAAATTACAGCTATATTATTCAATCAATTTTGCATTCTAAGATGTACATCTGTATAAAAAAAAAAACTGTATACACTTTAAGTGATACATAAACATTTAAAAAAAATTATGAAAATTGAAAAAATGGCTTTTAAACCTCACAAATATATTTATTTTTAAAAAAGTACATGTTGCATTTTACATCAAGTAAGGTTTTATTCATTCTTGGTAATTGAAAATATACTACACTGAAAATCGTTTAACACGAAACTGAGGGGACTGAAATATTTTTTCGTGTTAAAGGATATTCCAAAAAAAAACATATATATTTAACAAAATTTAGTTTATAATACATTTTATTTATTATATATGTGCATATGCATGTATTCAATAAAAACCGTTCAAACATTTACGTAATTTGATCTCTTTTTTTTTAATTATTTTTGACAAAGTAGTTATCAATGCCAAAATCTTTACAGATTTCCGTTTTCTTTTTCTGTTTTTGGTCAACAGCCTTTAGAAGCTCCATCTTCATTTTAAGCGAAACAACAGTTTACTTTTCCCCTGAGCTCTTTGCGATTGTATTCGCAAAAAAAAAAAAAAGTTCTTCTAACATAGAAAAAATAATGTGAACCAAACTCACTAATTCTTACTCACACCGCGATGTACTCGTCACCGAATTTAAAAGCCAACTATTGAGAGATGATATATTTTTGTGTGGCGTGAAAGTAGCTTAGATAAACAAAATTGGCTCGTGTCTCACGCTATTCCGAGGATACATCAAAACCAAATCAGCCTCCTTTCTACGAAACATGTGAAACGATCTCTCTTTCTCTTCACACATCTCTTAAATCTAGCCTGCGCGTCTGGTGCTTTCCTTATTTTGTTCATTTCCAGAAGGAAAATTTTTCCTGTTAAGAGAAAAAATGCATCAAAATTCAGTAGTTTGTCGGGACCGTTGTATTATTTCGTGTTAACTAAGGTGTCCAACCGTCTTTCTTTAGGGAGGACAGTCCTCCTCTTATAAGTTCTGTCCTTCCTCGAAAAGTATCTTCCTACATGTCCTCCTTTTCAGTATTTTAAAACAGATCTGTTAATCTCTATATTCAGAAATGAACCAAACATGTTTCCAAAATGTCAAAGAATGTTTTGAAACAAATATCACAGGATATAACAGTTTTCAACGATGCTTTTTGACTTCATGTTTAGTAAATTTGATAGATATAGAAAATTGTGTTGAGTTTTTATCGAAAGAGAAAGGCCTGATATTAAAATCAATGACAATTGTCTATTTGAAGAAATTAGAAGACTGAACATAATTTAAATTTTAATAAATTAGAACAATGGGAAAAAACAGCGTGTGAAATTGATAAAAGATGTGTGGAAATATTTAACCATTTCAAAAGTGAACTCATTCCATACGAAAATTCAGTTATTCTTGTTGAATTTATGTTGTACAACACTGGAATTAATGCAACAGTTGAAAGAGTTTTTTTTCAATTGATAATGATTTTTGGACTAGTGAGAAATCAGTATTGAATGTTAATATTTTAACTACAGTTCTTACCGTAAAATTCAGTATGAATGATATTTTTTGCCTCGAAATTTTTTATGTATTAGAAAATGATATGTTGACAAAAAAAATTCATTCAACAGAAAAATACTCGTTTGAGAAAACAATTAAAAGGAATGTAAGCGTAATTAGCATATTTTTGTTTGAATTAATAAAACGTTTCATATAGTTAAGTTGTAGTTTTTTCTTAAATTTTTGTCCTCCTTTTCATTGTAAAAAAAAAATGGTCACCTTAGTGTAAACCGATATTTCGTCTCAAGCGTTTTCATGTTAAACGTATTTCACTGTGTTCTAAATAAATACTATCAGTATTACTTTTTCTTTTCTAAGAAATTATTTCATCCTATTCTGTGTTCACATTGTATCATATTTTTACTTAACTTAATTAGATATCACACTTTACAGTTCCTTCATTATAAATTCGCAAATAATATTAAATAATGTATTTCATTCTACACACACACAATAATTCCTAAACGTTTAATAAGATTAGGAATTCTCTGGTTTAGTAGAACCAAAAGGTAACTGTGGAATTTTACAAACTGATTGTTGAAATGACACTGACATTAGATGGGTTCTTAGTCTCCCTATTTTACATTATAAAAAAGGATTGTTGTAAATTATTTAAACTCTACCACAGTTTTTAGTCAATGAGGAGAAGTAACAAGCATTTCAATTTCCTTTTTTTAATTTGTGAACATTTGTTTACTTTCATTCTTTCACTCTGTCTTTACTAAATTCTTTCATTCTTCACACGTGCCGCGAATAAGAATAATTTAGTTTAGACATAACGTAAAATTGATATATTTTTTTTTATTTTCATACTGCATCTTTCTGCAAGTTTAATGAGAGTATTAGATGAAATTAGGAACAGCTTGTATAATAATATTGAACAGTAAACTTTCTTCAAAGAACTTCCAAAGATGTGTATACATATACACAGCTTCTGAAATTGCTAGAGATAAAATGGTAAAATGTCTATTTAACATTTACTGTACAATATAAATTAAGTTATATTCAATGTACTTCAACACCCTGATATCATTGTATCAATTGATATCTAATACTTGAATTATGATTTTTCTCACATATTTAGTACAGCAGTGTCAAACTTATCAAATAAATGCATAAGATTAAATCATTTTTATTATGAATAATAGCATGAACTTTTTACATGAAATCAAAATGATAATGGCTAATAAAATTTCAAAAGAACTTTCAACCATAATTTTATAAATTTCAAAGATTACCAATATTTTACTGTACAAAAACAGCCATACTTAACACTATTGAAATTAGGTTCGACTTCTCTATGTGATTTTATGAAGGTATAACAAAACCACATTTGTTCATTATAAACATTGCGCGCGCGCGCGCGCGCGTGAACATATGTACATCATACCATTTAAATCACACATAATCCTTTCTTCATCGCATCCCAATTAATTAGCACCTGTTTTCAGTATATACATCCATCATTACCTAAAACTATCTCAAACATTTCAGGAGCCAGATGAAATATTAAATAACTGCAATTAATGTTATCAAACTACAATATATAAATAGCGTATTTCAGTTAGAATTTTAAGAACAATCGGCAACAAGGTAATGTTTTGTTTTTAAATTTATAAATGACAAAACACCAGCAAAAAGAAAGAGTTTTGTTCCATGAAATAGAGATCCAGTTGGAAGTTTGAAAATTTTTCGTTAATGGTTTCAATGACCCGGCTGGGTGACGTGATTGGTTTGTCACTGGCCTTTTGCACCTAAGGTTACGGGCTCGACCCCAGTCCAAGTCGGTAGATTTCATGGTGCAGAAAATCGACAGCGGCCATGTCGTATGATTATACTGCATGTTAAAGATCCCTTGAGTGTGTCTGTTTGGTTTGGGTAGTCTCAGCAAAATTAAATCCTTGTACAGGTTCACATCGTCAAAGCTCAAGTGCCTCCTTCTAGGGAGGAAACTGGGCGTCAAAATTACCTGCGGCGATTGGTATCTGCCTATATGGTGTCGCACTAAAAAGAGATACCAGTTCCCGGGAATGTACTAGGTCTGCAATAGTAAAACGCCAATCTGCAGTCCATTCGAAATTTAAAAAAAATGGTTTCAATGACAGTTTTAAAAGGTTTTATGTAACTGACAACTGAAAATTTAAGGTTGTAAAAAATCAAAGGAATGTTAGTACGAATTCCTAAATTAAAAATGTCTTCGAAGTTTGTTTGTTTTTTAATTAGACTTGAGTTCCAATGCATTGAATTTCATTGCAGTTGTAATTTAATAAGTTCCATTAATGTGCCAAAATCCTATATTTGTTTATTTTGACACTTTATTAAAAAAATAATAAACGATAACTTGCCTAAATATTTCTAGAGTGAGATCGGTACCACTTTTATCTGCTATTTCCATCACTTGATCGTAGGTGAGATTTTGGCAAGAATGACCATTCACACTCAAAATCAAATCTCCTTCAAGCAATCGTTTATGAGCTTTGCTTTTCCTTCGCACCTAAAAAGAAAACAGAATTGATTTAACATTCTTTCAACCAGAAATAAGGAAAATTCCTCTTTAAAAGTAAAACATTTATCACAAGTTCTAAGCAATTTTTTTTTTCACTATTAGGGGTACACTTAACAAAGAATCTTTTAAAATACATTGCTTCCGAATAATTTTAATGATATTAATTCTTTTAATATTCTAACGTTTTTAATCGTCTTTATGTGATATTGCCATATCTTCAAATGTCAGAATAATTATTGCATTCAGTAGTTTCATGAAAAGGTTATTTTTTGATAAAAAATAAGCTGTGTCAAAATATTTTTAGATTCATTCTCCGATTTGTAACTTACATTTCAAAAACACACATCTTTAACATTATTGAGCAAAATGGATGATAATTGAAAAGGATTATAATGAAGCAGAAACAAATAGGGTCAATCTCATCATTCTCTTACTTTTAATGTAGAATAGGTAGAATTATATTCTAAAATAATTTTTAGATTTGTTCATATTCTAAAGCTCAAAATAAGTGCAACGCGCTTTACATTCCATACGTAGCCTGTACTTTAACAATAAATATCTTTCATGCATTTAGAAAGTTTACAATTTTTCAACCTATTTCATTAAATTACAAATTTTAGCCATGCAAAGTTTTTTATATTAGCAATAAATTAATTCTACCTGACCACTCTCTATAATTCTCGAATGGACTTAATTTTCTAAAATATGTTATTACAATGATAAATTATTTCTATAGGCGTATTGGATTAAATAAAACTCATAAAAAATTAAGTAATGGTTCATCAATTGATTGATGCATTGTAGTAATTTATACGTAATCAGGAATTCAAGAAAGAATTGAAGTTTAAATAAATTCGAAAATAATTTTACAATACTATATCAATATTACAGTCAGGATTATTTGGTTTTCTGGCTTATTTTTGTGGGTCAAAACGTTTTCTTCCACTTAACATTTTTACGGTAGACTTTGTGAAAATTATTTACCCGGGTCAACGATTCCCCGTGGTGGATCCATTAGGTGTCTATAGAAGCTTTAAAAGGATCTATAGTATTCCAGAGGTGTATCAGGGGTCTATAACAATTTTTTCTGTTTCAAACTGTATTTATTTTTAAAAATTGTAATAATTATACATTAATAACCGATTTAATATGTACAGGTGTATAAATTTTCTTAGGGAGATGTGAAACACGCATTTAAAGCAGAAAGTCAGGTTACTTTTGTATGTACACCATCGGTTATTTCAGAACCACAAGCGTCAAAAGATAACAGGAATGGGGACTTGTCTTTCGTGTACAGCCAAAACAATCTGCTTACAATCTCACCTATAATTTTTGCCGATAGCAGTATAGTATAATAAGACCTTGCGCAAGTTATAATTCCTTTAAATAATTTACTAAGCTAAATTTTATAAAAATTCATAAATTCCTATTGTTTAGCTAACGACGTATTTGTGAATCTTAATTCACATAGATATCCTGATAAGTGTTTTCTTTACTAAATTTTTAAAATTCTTCTTCTTAATATCTATTTAATTATTCATCAATATCAGTTGCAAAAACATTTTGCATATTTAGAATGCACTAAAACAATATTTAACATATCCGTTCAATATATCTCCTGTATGTTTGACCTGAGAAAAACTATTCAGAAATGATTTACATGAAACCATCGAAGATGAAAGATTATAGTGAAAGAAAGCATCCTACTGAGAATGATAGGAATTTTAAATGTATGAAAAACTTCAAGAGAAATTTGCGTATAGTTCTGATACCAAAATTAAATAATTTCTTAAGCCATCTTAAGAAACCATCTTATCTAACTAATGTAGGAAGATTAAAATCATCCTATAATATTTCTTTGTTACATCCAGAGATATAAACATTCCACAAGCAAAAAAAAATTATATTACCCACGATATAAAAAGGGATAAAAACTGTCATGAAAATGGACCAATTTTAAAAAGGATGCCGCTCAGTAATAACTTTATGTAACGTCTCATCTAGATGAAATGTTATGTATACTAATATGCCTGGTTAGTAAAGCGCAAAATAAGTACATTTTCTACGCAGTTGGATGAATTTATTTTTGACAGAAAGAGTATGATTCTATATATATTCGATGCTATAGCTCCAAATTAGGCCAGATTAATTCCTAAAAGCGCGCTCGAAACTGTTATACACGCACGTGTGTGGTTCTAAAACTTAAATCGTTCTTTGCAGAACTTAACATAGAACTTTCATTTAGAGATAGAGAGATTTTTAGATCATTGAGTAGATTTCAAATTTTAAAAAACGATTTTATTAACTATCATTCTAAATGTGTCACGTGTCTGATCTTTCCTTGGAGTGACTCCATGCAGTGACATCATACCAACTTTCACCCAATGAACATGTAAAGTTGTAGAATATTCTCTTTCGATACAAGATTCACAGAGCAGAAAAAGAGTAAGTAGTTCCGTCCGTAGTAATTTGAGAGTGATCCCTTCATTTTATCTGTTCACGTTTGTGTCACCCAACTCCATACATTCACGTTTTTCTATTAGTGTTAACCAGAAATTAAAAACCATGGAACTAAAAAATGCCTTTTTCTTCATTTACCAACGACTGTAATAAAATAATCATTCGATTCCTAAAACAGTTACCTTTGTATGTTAAATAATTTCTAACCAATTCCATTACACACACACATATATGCTTAAATTCTTGTATTTTTGCAAAGCGTCTACTTTATTAACAAAAAAAATTTAACTAATTTTTAAATTTAATTCATATTACTAAATTAAAGTAAGAATTCTTAATTACTTAGATAGGATACGCATACTTCTTTTATGGGGAAGGGGAACTATATATATATTTTTTAAAAAAAAAAGTCATCGAAAAAGCCACAAAGTGTACTCTTTATACTAAAAACTAAAAATGTGTGACCTACGAGGTGTAGTCAGCTCCCAAACCCTGACTTTGCGTACGCCACTGTACCTACACATACATACGTACTGTACTGATATATTTAATAGTGATAAATTGTTATTACGTGTATTGGGTAAAATAATTCATTGAAAGATATTTTAATATTCCGGAAATTAAGTGGCTCTCTTATAATATTGATAAAAAATGTTCACGTTAAATGTATAATACACGCAGCCAATCTTTGACAATCAATTAAGAAACCTGTAAACATCCAACGTAATTATAAACACGAGAGCGTTTTTCTTTTCTCCTTTCGATGTTGTTGTTCAAGCAATACTTACAGAGTTATCTGCTGGTGACACATGTCTTCCTGTGAATGTTTCTGGGGTTAAAGCCAAACTCTATTCCCCTGACCTAGTTGGCAAAAGTTAACTGTTTTTTGAATGTTAAGTATTTTGCTACACAGATTATATGTTTCACATTCGGTTAAAGAAAGACTGTACACACCGATTGAGTAAAAGTCATGAATATTACTGAAGAAAATCAGAAAAAAATAGTATTTTATTAATTAAAGTGTTTGTGCCTAGGTCACGCAGGTAAAGGTTTTTCAGAAAATGCTAAGAATGTTTTCGTAAAAAAAGGTAGCTCTTTTTTTATTTCGGTATACTTCTTTAAAAAATAAAAAGATAATTTGAATGATAATCTCAGAGTAAAATATTATTTTAAATTTCAACAAAGCTTTATGCATTATTTATTCGCATAGTATTATATGAAACAAAATTAAAAGAAGGAAAGCATTCGGGGAAAAAATCAATCATTAAATTATTAAAAATGCATGCAACTACATACTTTTCCTAAGATTTATTGCAATGTCATCTTTTAGTTTTGAAATCTTGTTTTCTCCATTCGTATACGTAAGATGCAATTTACAATAAAGAAATAGAAAAATGTTTGCCCACACACACTTCCATAAATGCATATTTATAAGAATTTCATTTAATTTCCATCATAATATAATATTTTCAGAAATCTGTACAAAGAGGACGAATTGCACAAGCATTATGGAGAGCTTCTAAAACAAAACAAAAAATAAATGAAATTATCAGATCATTAAATTTGGCGTACTTATAAATGTTAAATCCTCTCAATTGATTGATTGAATATTAACGTCGCACTGTTCAGCTACACGAGGGCTTTTGGCGACGGGCCACGTAATTTTGAACCATGGTCAAGTGACGTGGACGACATCTGAGCTGGCACCACTCCTCTCCTAACTACCACACCAACGGGAGGACGTTTCAGCTCTCGACAGATTTAACGTGCATAGCTGCCCTACACGGCGGGTCTTTAGTGGTACTGGGCTCGAACTCGTGACAAGGCAAACCACGATCCGATACCTATATCACTCGGCTACCGCGGCTTTAAGTCCTCTCAAATCATGCTTTCAAAGTTAAATTTAATTAAATGTTTCTGAACTTCGCATTTAGAAAAGATACGAGGGTTATTGGTGGTGGATCTTCAACTTTTAAACCATATTGAAGTGATGCGAATGACACCCGGACTGGAACCCCATTCTATACAGTTCCACGTCACGCTAACGTGAGGACATTGAATCGTGACAGATTTAACATGAAACAGCTCACTATACATGAGGTCATTAGTGACATAAGAACTCAAACATACGACTCGACAGCAGCAAAACTGGCCACGAGTTCAAGAGCATCTCATGTGTTGTTGTCTATTTAAATTGTAGAAAAATTTGATTATATAGATTTATATTGCATCGTATTCATAATTATAAATCTTGTGGTTTTGATAAAGATCATAGTGTTATTATAAAGTAAATAGCTGCATGGCCCGGCGTTGCACGGGCTTTCTCTTTCCCTCACGACGCCAGCAATTATGTGTGTGTGTTTGTACACGCGCAATCTGAGTCATTTCTAAAATTATTTCATTACATTTCCCTTTTTCGAAATTTGTTCAACATATTTTCGATTTAAGACAGGCTTCTTTTCCCTCTCTCTAGCCCGGCATAACACGGGGTTTTTTTAGTGTAAAATTATTGTTTCCTCTTCCCCTCCTCCTCACAGATAAGATATAGCTTCAAATTTCGATGTATGACTTATAAAAAACAATCTTGCGTTAGTTAAAAATTATTAATGTGAACCAATAAAAAGAAAACGATTCTGATGCTAAGAGTAAAACAAAAAGCTTTCATCATTTTTTTTTAATATAATAGTTAGTTTCTAAGAATCTAAAATAATAAAATAGATTTCAGATTTTCATGAATCAATCAATCGTTACATATAAGTAGCTTAAAAATGTCTCTGAAATGTATTTTTATCCAAAATAATAGACGATGTACTTTTTAATTAACAAATAATTAATTTAGGAACGAATTAATAGAAATAATCCTTTTAAAAAAACATATATATATTAATTAAAATCCATTTTCTATAAGTAATAAATAAAAGAAAAATTTACAGATAGCTATTGAAACGCTTGCTTTTTTTAAATACTTGAATAAACATATATATATATATATATATATAACAGTGAGGGGGAACGCCTAGGTATATATTTACATGTACTGAAAAAAACATTCAAAAAGGAAAAAAAAACTATCTCTTAAAAACATTTTGATGTTTTATTTTAATTTCATAGTTTTTCATTCCACTGTCATTGTTACAAATTTTGTGTAATGAACGCTTAAAATAGTGTAAATAATTTATATATCTGGAAGTGTAATACATTAATATTACTTTTTGTTGTATTTATTTTATGTTAAAATCTTGCCACCACCTCTCTTCGAAATCTAGTATTATTATGAGATAAAAAAATTAATGATTACACTGATAAACGGAATAAATTAAAAGCGAGCGTGCACTAAAACATGGCGTAGACAAAACAAAAGGGAAAGCTTTGCTTCACACAAAAAAGATAGATGTATTCTGTCACGGGCTTTTTTGCAGATGGCAGAATTGTTTCCTACTTTCTTGACAATTATCGTTATATTTTGGAAACTTCACACAATAACTTTCTAAATTATAGCCTATGTGTTATTCTGATGTATAAGCTATATTATTGTACAGTTTCATTAAAATCCATTCAGTTGTTTTTCCGTGAAAGACTACCAAACATTCAAACATACTTTCACATTTATAATATATATCTTGATGAGAGCTATCGAAATTCTAAGAAAAATAATACAACACTTAAAACAATACACTGTCTTTCAAAATTAATAGCATGCAATATGAAACATCCTTGAAACTATATTTTATCTAATTTTTAAGAATTTACAAGATTCATCAGTTAGATTTTTTTTATAATTGAAAAGAACCATAGAAAACACTTCTTATTGATATTTATTACTCTTGAAAAAGATTTTTTTGAAGTTCAATACGAATTTTGTAGGTTCACGAGACTCATCATGAAGGATGCTCATGAAAAGCGTTAGGTTTTAAGGCGGAATATTATATGAATGCAAAATTACTTTGAGATACTGATTTTGATATTTAAAATAATGAAACACTTGCCTTAAATTAAGTGTACGGCTTAAAAATTTTGACATATGTGAATAACAAAATACTTATATTTATTTTAAGTAAATTTTGATAGCATTTAAGAGTAGAATCTAAATTAATTTGACGAATATTTTAACAGTAGACAAGACAGTTTAATCGAGAAAAAAAATTAAACAATTTACTAAAGTTACAATTTATTAATGTTATATATAAGATTAATTTTAAAAGGAATTTTTTTATTCTCTCTAGTGGTAGAAAGAAAATCACTTCATAGAAAAATTTTCTTAGTTCCATTAATTCTTATAAAAATGACAAATTACATCATTGGGGAATCTTCATAATATGCAGATCAACTGAAATAACAATTATATAAAGGCTTTTATATCGTTCTTGTAGTTTTATTCAAAAAATATTTCTTATAAAATGAAATAAAATTGAAAATAATTTTCTTTCATTTTTTATTGCACAGTAAGCTTAACAAAATAAAGTACAACATTTCTCATGTAACTAACTTTAATTCTTTTTTTTTTTCTTTTTTAAAAATAGCCCAAACCAAAAATTTCAGCGGTAAATTATTTTATTATTATATTTTATTTTTAGATACCTATCAGCTAGAGGTGGCTGAAAGGCAGCGTGCCCGCTTCGTACGCCCAAGATTGTGGGTTCGATCCCGGCTGGAGTCGATAGATTTTCTGGATGTGAAAATCGTTGGCGTGCATGTCATATGAATATGTAGCATGTAAAAGATCCCTTGAGTATCAATTTGGCTCTCTGGCCCTCTCGGCAAAACTAAATCACGCACTATTTAGCTTCCATCGGAGTTTGAATTAAAATTAATTCAAGTATCGAAATTTGGTAGCGAAGGCCGTCACCAGATGGTTCCACTATGAAATGGCTTTCACATTTGATGACTTGCCATACATGGATAGGCTAAGTTACCAATATGCAACCCATAGGGTAAAGGATTATTCCATTTGTTTCCATTAATATGTGATCAGAACATCTGCTTGACCAGTAGATTTTTTGAACCGCTGTTATATATTCTACTTTCTAAGCCACTTATTCTTTTTCCATCAAATGACTCCTTTCATAAAATATAGCTTTAACGGTTAGTTAATCAATATGATTTCCCTTTCCATTTAGAAAGAAAGAGTATTCCATATTTAATACATCAAACTTTATGTACATATTTTCAATAAGACTTATTTTATAAACCGTAACATTCGGCATATAACGCACACTTTTAACACAAAAAATTAGATTGAAATTTATGGGTGCGCGTTATACGCCGGGTATAAAAATAATAGCTTCAAAAATAAAAAAAAAAAAGAGTTGAGCAAAAAAAAAAATAAACTAGAATTTTGCATAGATTGAAACACTGTTTATTTAAATGAAACGACATGTCTAATGAATTTAAAGGGTTGTAATTGTGGAAGTGTACTATTTTTTAAAATCTCTGTATAATACAAACAATAAATGACTTCAAAACATAATAGAATTGCACACGTACATTTCAGATACCTTCGTAAAAAAGAGGGTGCGCGTTATACGGCGAATATACCTAAAAATCAAAAAATGCAGCTTGAAAGTATAGGTGTGCGTTTTACGCCGGATTTTACGGGGTGTGTGTGTTTAATAATTCCAATCATTTAATCTTTAATAGCTCTTGATTTATTTATGGCCCAGTCCTTCAGGACAGCCGTTTAATTATTTTAATTAGTTACCCGCCTAACGGGGACTTCTGAATCTACATCCTTCCACCCCTCAAATTATGTGATGTCTCGCAGGGTATAAATACCGAGATCATTGGAAATCCCGCCCTATTCTGTCTTTATCTTTAATCATGCGTAGTGTCATAGTTTCTTTGTTCTGTGTAGTGTCGTCCAAGCTTTATGTTTTTAATCTGCCTATGTGTTTCAAGATGTACAATAAACAGGATTTACTAATCCCAAGACTGCGTCATCAATAACATTGAATACGCAACATCAACCAGCATAGAAAATGTTTCTAATATACAGTAATCACTCACCACCGGCCACGCCCTGTCTTTTCGTCATTGCTAATGGGCTTGATTCATGAAGTCACAAACACGTGACTTCATGACAAAAAACAAACACGTGTTTTCCATTGAATTCAAAACAAACACTAAACTAATTGTACCTGTTCTATGTGTAAAACTCAGATAAAATTTCAAATTTCATATTTGGGTAAAGATGTTTAAATGTTAGGGAAAAAAATTTCTTCAAAAAGATTTTTTTAAATTAAAAAAAAGTCGCATTTTATGCTTATACTTTTAAATAAAATGCATTTTGTATACATATGTAATTTTTAAAAGAAAGTTTCTGCAAAGAGCAAAACTTAGCAACACCGGAGCGCGTGAACTGATTAGTTGGAAACACAAGAAAGTTTTTATCGTGTGACTATGACGTCACATGAGTTTTTGAATTGATTGGCTAGAATCACGTGGCTTTCACTATCATGTGACTATGACGTCACATGAATTAACCTCATTAAATGCAAAACATGAACCGCAAAAAATAATTACCTTCGTTAAAGAATCAATTCGGCCATGACAAATTATGCGCCACTTAAGTTTTATTATATATATATGTAATAATTCTCTCAAACATACTTTTTTTAATTAACTCTTTTTAATAATCTATAAATAATCTTCTAATTATTTTGTTCGAAACTAACACCCTGATCTTAATCGAAATCGACTAATATTATTACATCATAAATCCCTTTCCTGCCTATTGTAACCAATCAGAGCTCTTATTACAAAAATATCACGTGGTCCACCGTCGGGTATAAAAACCGATGTCTCTGGAAATCTCTCTCTTCGCTCGTTTCTCTGTAGTCATGTAGCCGGTTGCTTTGTGTTGTGTGTTGTAGTTTCTTTGTCTGTGTTGTGCCGTCCATCTTTATATGTGTTGCAAGATATTAAATAAATTGGATTTACTAGTTTACAAGATTGCTTCTTAAATACTACAGTAATCGTCCACTCGCCACGTACTACCGTAATCACTTACAATGACCACGCCCTATCCTTTCGTTGTTCCAGAATAGCTATCTACTCACCACAACAAATTATGCCCCACTATAAGTTTTATTATATATATATATATATATATATATATATATATATATATATATATATGAAATACTTCTGCAACATTTCTGGAGAGTGGTAAAAATAATTGTAAGACGTGGCGAGTGGATGTTATTACTGTCGCGAACCAAAGGATAGGGCGTGGCTGGTGGTGTGATTTTCCTGTGTTACGTGGCGAGTGATCAAGTACCGTATTAGCGAAGAGGCACTCATGTAAATCAATAATTCAGTTTATTCACATCTGGAAACACATAGAGATCAAGTAGGGACGGCATTACACATAACAAGAAGCAAACATCATGGCACAGACAAAGACAAACACAGAACACTCGGCAGCCAGCTGATTACATGATCAAGGCAAGCAGACAAAAAAGATCGATTACACAAGATTTTTGCTTTTATACCGGCAGTGGTTATTACGTAATAGTAGCTCTGATTGGATAGAATGGGTGTGGGGCAGGGATTTCGGACTAGCCGATTACGATTAATACGATATTTACGATCTTATATATATATATTTATATATATATTTAAATATATACAATTCAATCACAACTCAATAATTAATTAAAACATAGAAATTATATGAATTTTATAACATTAAATCCCATTATATATATGAGAAAAAGGTATTCTAGAACGCAATTATCATTACCGCTTTTAATTCGTTCTCCTTAGCGGTTACAAGCGTCTCGTGAGAATTTAGGGATTTCAGGGCTTTTAGATTGATTATAAGAATGGCAAAAGTAACGGCAACTGATTATAATGAAATTCCTACTAGTATAAATAGTCTTTTTAAATTCGTTTTTCTAAAACTTACCAAAGTAATTTTTACTAATTTTAATTACCTGTATACTCATTCCTAGTATAAGCACAATTTTTAAGGCTCACGAATTTTAGTTTGTGAGATACATATTTGTACACATACACATGTTTCAACTCATCCAAAATTTTTAAAAAAAGTTTAGTCTTTAGATTTTACGCGTATCTTTTAGATTATCCAGTCTATAAGTTTTATATTACATTTTACGATTGCTTATTTCCAATCTAAAAATATCAATTTCTTTTTTTAAAAAAAGAGACATTCCTTTTTCTTTTTTTTTTAGTAACACGGATTAATGTTTTACAGAAATTACAGATGACTTACTTTGTAACCAAAATAAATGTTAAAAAACGTTCATTTAGACTAAATTTTTGATAGAAATATCTTTTTTATCGCAGAACCGCATTTTTAGTTTAATTAAATAATTACTGCATCAAAGTTTTTTTTCTAAATGCTTTTTAGAAATAAAATAATTATTTCTACTTTTTTTGCTGTTATTATGTAAGTTATAATTTCATTTCTTCAACTGTTTTCCATTTTGTTTCTAACAAATATTTATTAAATAAACTTATAATTACCTTCCTTTTTTGTCAAATTTTAGAGAGAATCATTTATTTCAATTATATGTTTGTAAGGCATTTACCGAAAAAATATGAAACTCATTAATTGTATGCCGAATTAAATATATGAATTTCATGAAAAATTTTGAAACTAGCTAATACTAATCAGTTAAAAGCTTTTTAAGCAACAAGTTTTTATTTTAATTTCATACGATAATACTAAGCAATAATACTTATCATCTCATTAACCACTCAATAATATTCTGCGTCAAAAGCATCAAGATAATTGTGAATAGTGCGCATTACGATGACTAATTATTACTCTTTATTTCATAAAGACACAAGCATGTTCACGGTCGGGTCAGGTCTGATGACAAAAGTTAATAAGTGCTTAAGAAAGCCACTGATTGTTCTGTGCGAGCAAATTACAAAGCAACCATTCATTTGAGAAAGAATAAAAAGCAAAATACTTTCTTTAAAAGATCTTATACGCTGTTAATATCTGTAAGTGTTTTAAGTAATAAAAGCTTAAATCCTTCAAAATTTATATTATGTTATGTGTTACATCTTTTATACAATGCAACAAACAATGTGCTTACTCATTATAGCATTGTTGTTGTTTTTCTTGAAGAAATTAAAATTAAGGGATTTCAGTTTAAAATGCAATATTTTACTGGAAACCATCTAATATTATGAACAATATTTTTCCAAATGAAATATACGTATTTACACCCCATACAAAGCAAACAAATTAACACAAATCCTGTTGTATAATGTTAGAGGCATTGAATACGAATGAAACTTGTTAAAATAATAAATTATGCGATGCCTTAAGAAACATAAGGGAAAGGAAACAAGAGATATATCCTCGCTTTCACAAAAGTTTGTCTAATTTATCAAACTCTAATAAATTAACGAAACATTAAAATCTAATTAATAATGAAAAAAAGTAAAATTGAAGTAAATTAAAGGTGTAAATGAAGCGTAAATCAGTTGTTTGTCAATAAAATGGGGATTTTAAAATATGAAAATGCCTCAATCTTTCAACGGCAGCAACACATTAACAGATCCTACGAGTAACATGTATTAATTCCACTGTGAAAAATCAACTATTTATGTATATAATACTATATATATAAGACATTTTTAAAAAAAGGAATTCAAAAATTCAATTTTAACTGATCAATAAATAAATTACTTCCCTGAATGTATTTCAAAACACCGCTTTCATCATGTCTTAGACTAAAAGAGTTTGTAAGAAATATTTTGGTAAGTAACGTGAATAGATAAGTATGATGTATCAAATACGTAGATTTTTTAATATAAAAGCCTTAATAAGATACATAAATTTTTTAATCATTTTTTGAAGCCTGATTTATCATCAATACTTTACAAAATAATAAAATAATGTGAGAAGCTACTCATACAGCTTTATCATGCCGAATATTTTTTTTTATGTAAAATTTTTTTAATTCGCTTTTATTGCCAAAGTTTCGAATTGTAGACAGAATCATCTAATGAAAAACAATATAAAATGATTCGTGCGTTTTATTTTAATCCAATCACATTCTGATCACATTTAACTAGCAAAAAATGCAATAAAAACTGACAATTTATTTCGATGGAGGCAATTATATAAATTTTAATACATAAATATAAGAAATTTTTATTAATTCGAAAAAGGTAAGCTGTGCGCGTTAAATTCAATGTTTTATAACAACAACAAAAAACAATTTCTTTTAAAATTAATTACTATTTTTTTATTGATATGCATGATTTTGTCCTTTTCTCCACAGCCCGACTTTTGTTAGAAGGAAAAAATTGTTTACTGTTTTGAAGGATTTTCTGATCAATATTTAGAGAATTTTTTGTCAGCCAATACTGTGATAAATATGAATACCTGTTGGGTTAAATATCATTAAGAACATTTCGTTGATGTCATTTCCACTCTTTAATTCACCTGTTTGTATCTCAAGCAGCGGTTCCTAAGGGAATGCCTAAGGTTATCCATAGATAATATATTCAACCAACAGTGATAAGCCATGTGGTCAAACAGAGCTCAATTTTCTGGGTTACCAATTTGGAGAAGATAATGACCTTTGTTTAATGCATTTAATTCGAACAGCCAGTCTTCGAATCCGAAGATAACTACCCATTAACGGTTTTCACAATTAAACTGTAGTGGTGGGAGGGTGGGGGGTTCTTTTTGGGCGTTTATTATATATTTCTGCTTTTGTTATTCCTAGTTGATAATCTCCGTAATAATATAAATACTGTAAAAAATACCTTACAAAATTAACAAATACATATTTTTTCAAAACTAATATCCCAGAAAAAGAATTTGACAAACAAAATAAGAATATTTTACTCCGCCTTTCGATTTTCTTTAACATTTATTCACAAATACATAAACTGCGTATTCGTTGTTCCTTTACCTCAAATTTCTAAAACAAAGATTGCTTTGATCAACATAAAAAACCCTAACAAAACTTTCAGTAATAGCAACTCAAGCGAGTTTTGGAAGAAAAGATCGTATTCAGTAAAAGTGCTTTTGAATCAAGTCATAAAGGGAAAGCTCAGTTTACAAAAAAAAATCACCCCTTACTTCTTCTCATTAATGAAATAAAAAAAAAACGCTCTAGAGGCGATGCTTCTCAAGTTCAAGAAATAAAGTAATGCGGTCCAGACGTAATTATACTTTAATTAGGAAGTTACAATTGGCGCTCATTTTAAGAAGAGTAGGTCAAACGGCTTGGATAAACAGATGTTTGTGATTGTCTTCATAACACTCTTCCAAATAACTTTCAACCTCTTATTTTTAAATAGGTTTGAAACTTGGCATATTTGAAAAAATACTTGTACAGAATTATATTATTAAAAAAAAATGGGGAAATTATTTTACTGATACATTTACTTTAATTATTTAAGCAACCAATATTGAAGTAATTCTGAAAAAAAAAAATAAAGATTTACTTGTATCAATGTAAGTGGTATTAAAATCGTACCATACTCATACCATAAATAAGTAGAGATTATTTTCAAACTATTACCAAAACATCTTAACATAAGTATTGCATTTTATACAACAACAAAAAAAAACATTTATGCGATTTGTATAAAGCAGAATTATTTGTTGAGTTGGAAGGATAATCTGCATAGTCTATTCTATTAATTTAACATTCAATTTTTGTAAAGATGTTCGTTACATTATAAACTTCTTAAGCAAGAACAATCTTTAAAGTATCATAACTTAATCTTTTGTCAACTGTATAACAAAGAAATTAAAAATGGTCGAAATTAAGATTGCCTAATATGATTAGTTTTAAATTAAAATTTGGAAACAAATTTTAGATTACTTTTACAAAATGGAATCCAATTTAAGGTGATTGTAATGAAAAAAATCATTACGCTCTTTAAATATTTGTAGCCGTACCAATTCAGTTACCATCGTAGAGAACTTGTGACCGGTGCTATCGAATCACAGGTTCAAAGCCTAATGCCACTGTAGTCTAGCCATGTAGAAGGGCTGCTACATGTTAAATTGGCCGAAGTCCTTCTTAAGGCGTTGTACAGAAAAGGAGCATTGTTCATTAGCATTGTAAAGCAACCCGAGTGCTAATAAGGACGGACCTCGTCATTTTGAACCTGGGTCAAATGACGAGGTTAACAACTGAGCTGCACCCGACTTTTGTAACTTCCACAACATGAGGACAGGTTTGAGCCAAGACAGATTTAATGTACATCAGGGGTGGCCAACCCAAATGACCTTGCGGGCCACTTCGGAAAAACTTTACAATACCGCGGGCTGCATATAATAATATATATCTTTATATTAGATTTGGATCCATTACAAACATTTGATGGAATGAAAATTTAAAGCAGACTAATATATTATTATTGTTTTCATTGTTTTTCATGTATACAAACATAGATAGTATAATAATAATAATACAATGATTTATATATATTTAATTAGTGAGATATCTGTTTCTCAACTCTTTCACTTAGATTTTGAAAGTCTGTCTCAATGCATGTGTATTTGCGTATCGTAATTGATGCTACAGATTTTCGTGCGTTAAATTTGAGCACTATTTATGTTTGATAAACTTCAATTTAGAAAAAAAAAGAGATTCACAGTAAAAGAAGCCGCGTGAAAAAATAAAAAAAGTTTTGGGTATTTTTTTTTAAAAAAAAAAAAAAAAAAAATCTTATTAAACAAAAAATATTGCACAAAATAGTCGAATTTTGTAAAGTTGTAAAGAATCTCACGGGCCGCAAAATTATTCAAGGCGGGCCACATGCGGCCCCTAGGCTGCGGGTTGGACACCCTTGATGGGCCCCGCCCCCCCATATACAATGTTTCTTGTTTGTAAAAGGGAGTAGTAATTCAAATGTCGTTCTTACCACTTGACCACTATTCAAAATGAGGAGTTCCGTCACCAAAGCCTTCGTAATGCTTCAGAATGTGATGTAAATTCAAATGAAATCAAATCGCTCTCTAAATAATCAGTGAAAATAAGGAAACAATAGATTAAAGGTAAGTATTCCGAAATGTTATATTTACTTTCAATTAATTCTCTTTAATTATACTTAAAAGTAACTGAAAGCCGCTTCATTATGTGGAATACATATGTATGTAATATTTTATTAATAATAATCTCTGATGAGAATTAACAAGATTAATTCTCTATTGACACCAATTATTTTATGTAATTAAATATTATATTACTGTTATTTTTACTGTATAGCTATTCTTATTACGCATTTTATTATGAGTTACAAATTTTTGGAGATTATAACATTAATTAAGAAGTACTTAAATTTTCCAGTTAGTGTATTTTGAATTTTTCTCCAAAAAGTAGAAATGGAATTCTAAATAATTCAACTCTTTAAAAATTTAAAAATTGTTATGAAGTATTTCGTTTACACTGACTTAAAAAAATGAGAATATTTTATGACAGTTTTAAAATATTAAAATCAAATATTTTTTTATAATTTCTTTCAAAATTTAATTCAAATTATTTCCAAACATTAATATTTTTTTATTACTTTACAAGACTTTTAATGAAATATCTGCTTTTGCTATTTTTTAAACTATCTTCTTTAAAAGATCGAATTTTGGAAAATAAGTGCCAGCCCTTTTCTTTGCTACTTCTCAATTATTTGTTGAGAACTTCTGATAATTCTAGTGTGTGCTCAAATATTGACAATCTTTTCTAATAATAAAAACTTAAACATTTACTTACCGAAGATACTATATCCATAATGTTTGTTTATCTTGACATATTAAAAAGCTAGTTGAAATTTATACAGCTTATATTCAGATCTGAATAACTATAGATAAAGATGAAACTAAGCGAAAAATAAAACATTAAAAAAACTTTTTTTTTTATTGCATTGAAAAAAGTATCACCGAGTAAACCAATAGTTGAGATACAGATCTTATAATTGTGTTACTTTTCTTTTTATGGATGAGTCATTATGTGAATTACATTTAAATCTCATTGCCGTTACAAACATTTTTAGTCAATATGAAAAAAAGAAATATGATATTAAAAAAATTAGTTTTATTTGTGGATTAAGAATAAGAACATTCATAAATTATTCCGACCAAGAATATTAAAAATTCTTTCCTTTTTATTTTCTAATTATCGTTGTTACTGATGCCACCTGATCGGCAATGGCTATATCGAGGTTTGGCTCGTTTCCACCCCAATTTTGAGGGAGGACACCTATAGGGGTGGTCAGAGGTCTCCCACCTCTCTTCCCCTTCCACTCGAGAGGACTTGCGGCTCGACGGCTATTTGTAGTACCCCCATGCCACGAAGGTACTATATATTTACAAACATCCATGTCTTCTCCGGGATTCGAACCCAGACCCTCCGGCCCAACAGTCAGCGTCGCTAACCACTATACCGGATGGCCAACACTTTTTAATTGTGAAATGAGCAACTTAGTGTTTGTTGATAATATACCTCGTCACTTTAAAAAAATATATATAATCGGTCCATTTATTGCAACAATGAGGTTTTATTTTCATTCGTTCTAAGAGATTTTGATTTTTCTCTCTGCACTTTTAACTAATTTCAAAATTAATGTTGTATGTTATTTTTAATATTTTACATACGCTCAATTAACAATCTTTGATCTAAGCGAAGAAATCTAATTATGATGGGTACTTTATTTCAAAAAATGAATCATTGATGAAGAGTCTTCGTGCACCATATAACTAATTAATCATTCTACAAGGAAGTTTTCTGGACCAAAGCCAGAAAATTTGAAACCATGGTAAGACTCGTTAAGTTAATTAAGCATCTTATATAGGATATGAAAATAATATAGTTGATAACTTTAACTACTCGTTCCGTCTTCTGTAACAGTAATCGGCAAGAATCTGACGTTTGTTGCTTACTATTTTCAATAAATCAAGTTTTTTGGATGGAAAAATATTTACTTTTTTTTATATTGTTTTCCTTAATTATAAAAAATAAAAATGCTTATTTTGTTAAGTAACTAAAATGATTAAAAACACTTGTTTTCAATTTTTTTTTTATTTAATTGTAATCTGAATGGGTGATATTAAAGTAGTAGTATTATATTTCTATTAGAAACTTTCATTAGTAAAATAGCGCTATCGCTTCAATAAATTCAGAACATTAAACATGTTAAGAAAAACAATATGTTAAGGACGAACTTCAAAGCATAAAATCTACATAAGTTTATTTTTTCTTAATACTGTTCTATAACTAATATCTTTTTATCAACATGGTCTCAATTTATGCATAGAAAAAGGCTTACGAGAATTTCAAGAAATTACATTTTTTTTTTTTAAAAAAAACCATTGTGTGGAGGAAAGATCAAATTAATGAGAGAATAAAGAAAAATAGTTTCTTAATTATTTTTTCTTTGTACTTTATTACATGTCGATGAAATTACAAAACTAATTTTCATCTTAAGAGTTTCAAAGCAAAAAACTAAATATAGATAACTATTCAACATTCCATTTGAAAGCCTCAATGTTAGCGGCCAAATAATCAAAAATTACTTTGTTATCATCTGTGTGTGTAGTATCATATAATAGTATAGCTTGAATAGTTTGCCCTAATTTTTTTTTTCGCAGAATTTGTATTCTTCATTATAAATACTAAGAAATTAGCATTATTTAATACGTAAAATTTAAAGTAATGCAGTAATAAAGATTAAAGTTTAAGAGGTAAAATCATATTTAAAACAGAAAAATGATTTCACAAAACTTGTCGGTTATTGACTGTATTTCAAAAATTATATCGTATCAGCGAATATGGATAGTGAATATTTGAGTTTATTAACGTCAAATTTTGAAGTTAACATACGGCTATCGGCAAAGAGTTTCGCAATTCTCAACGACACTTTTAGCGAAAAAAAGATACATATATATATATGGGTTTTATTCTAAAATCTAACTCTGTTTGAAGGCTGCGTCAAGGTTTTCTAATTTGTACAGCACTGCAATCAATATGCTATCACCACTTGTATAAAAAAGTTGTAAACTTGATCTTGAAATATGAAATTATTACGAATTTTATGAACGAACAATTAATTTATCAGTAATGGTTCAATTTAATATAAATGATTAGAACATTATACATTATTGAACTCAATTAAAAACGTCTAACAAAAATTTTTAAATATTTTAAAATATTCTGTAAAAACAATTTTGTGTGCAAAGAAGTTAATACTATTCTTGCATCTTTGTTTGCTCTTATCTTAAACTACTGGCACGTAATCTTTTTTTACCATTGTTATGTGTTTGGGCCAACGATTCTAAAACTGTCGGGCGTGATTCCCTAAGGGGGTGTGATAACCCTACTTGGGGGTTGCGAGCATATCAAAAAGTGAAAATAAAAGATTATTTAAAAAATTAATTTACTGAAAGGAAGCAAAAAGCGAAGTAAATTCTGACAAAAGAAAAAATAAAATACACATTTACACTGATATAATATACTAATAAATGTATCACTAATGCACAATGTATTCGATAATTAATTTATCCATAGTAAATTAAGAACAAGTTTAATAGTTACTAGTGACTATACCAAGGGCTTTTTTTTTACATAAAAAAGTTTTTCAGAGGAAGGTTTGATAATAGAAATTCCCACTAATAAAAAACAAAGTTCTTTTTTTATGCTTAGGTGAGATCTATCTGTCTTCAAAAGGGCTAATGAAGGAAATCCGGTTTCACAAAGGAAGGATGTTGGAAATGTTGATAGTAAACGAAAGGCTTTTGTTTTCAGTGCAGAAAATAAGAAAGGCCAAAATAGCTCAATACTTATCCTATTAATTAAAGGTAACTTAATTAAAATATCCATTACTTAAAAGTAACATACGAAATTTAATACTTATCTTAATAATTTGTACGTTTTATAACCGAGAGATCGTAATTGTAGCTTTAGCGTCAAAGTACATTACTATTGCATTCAATACATTGTTATTGTTTGGGGGCGCGATGAAAAGTATGGTAGAAAATTAGGTCACAAATGTTGAATGCTTGAGAAGCACTGGTTTAGTCATCAACCTAAGAATGTATTTCAGAAATTAAACAGAAGTTCAAGGAGTCTTAAGTTCTTATTATATAACATAATTTATAAGGTATAAAATTTTAAACACGAAAAAAAATAAACTTTTAATGTTAATTTAACGAATTTTATGACTATCTTCATTTAAGGAAGATTTACATATTTGTATAAAAATGAAAATTGAAGATTTTTATACTTGAACTGGTTAATTTTTACGAACCGGTTTAAATCTAATTTACCGTAAAATCCGGCGTATAACGCGCACCCATACTTTCAAATTGCTATTTATAGTTGTTAAGGTATATTAGCCGTATAACACGCATCCCTTTTCTTACTAAGAAACCTGAAATGTACCTGTCCAATGCTTTTATGTTTTGAAGTCATTAAAATGAGATACTATTCCAAGCTTTAGAAAAAAATGGTATACTTCTAGAACTTAAACTCATTAAGTTCATTAGGAATGTCATTTCTTTTAAATAAACAGTATTTCGATCTATATAGCTGTCTAATTTTTTTATGCTCATTTTTTTCATTTTTAAAGCTCTCATTTTTATACCCGGCGTATAACATACACCTGTAAATTTCAATCATATTTTTTGTGTTCAAAGTGCGGCTTATACACCGGATTTTACAGTATTAATTTTTGTTCTATAGTAGTAATTATTCCTACTATATAATATATACTCCATAGTCCGGACCATATAGGCATCTCTTTCACTAATATAAATACAAAAAAATTGAATTATTTCTTTTAATCAAATATCACTTAAATAACTAAAACATGGTATCTTATGTCATACAATTCTATTTTTTCAAAAACCATTTTGTACAGTAAAAATATTACTTCTGATCACTAAGATTATACCGAAAAATACGTTTAAATTATAACAACTGTATGAATGTTATATTGCTAACTGAATACACGAGCAGTGAGGTAACGTTATCCCCCCGCATTGCGGGGAGCAGGGACTCAAGGGGGCACAAAGCTGGATGACGCAAAGTACTTATTTGGGCTTGGGGCCCGAAATCTGAATTTGCAGGGGCCCTAATATTCTTCGTTACGCCACTGTATGCGATGGTCGTTCAAGTCAATCCGGGACTTTTTTTCCAGGTTTAAATGAATGCCTGGAATGGAGGTTTCATATGCTGTAGAAACTGGCTCCTATGCCCTATTAATGGTAGACAGCACTCACTTCCTGCGCTTCTGGATAGACGATTATTCAAGATGGTGGACGACAGTGTGAACGCTTAAGTGAAACAGTGTGTTGTGATGAAGGTTTTAGTGGACGAGGACATAAAACCTGCTGAAATTTCCTGAAGACTTCAGGCTCAGTGTGGTGAGGAGACACTCAGTCGCAGTAAGACCTATGAATTGTGTAAGCGCTTCTCTATTACTGATGATCCTGGTCGTAATGGAGCACAACCTACGGTAGTCATTCCTGAGAACATTCAGCGCGTGGAGCAGCTGATCCTTAACTATCATTACATAACCTGCCGTAAAATTGTAAGGATGCGTAAAATCTGTTGTTAGAAACAGTGAACATAATAATTCATGCTCATTTGTTGTTCCGGAAAGGGAGTGTACGCTGGGTCCACAGGCAGCTGTCTGCTTTTTACAGACATAGAAGAGTTGAAGTCTGTAGACAACTGAAGAAACGATATGAAAGGAAAGACCAGGATTTTCTGAATCGCATCATGACAAGTGACGAAGCGTGTGTATTCTCCATTTCACCCCAGAATCCAAAAGAGCATCGATGGAGTGGAAGCATACGGAATCACCACATCCCAAGAAATTTCGAACAGTTGTGTCCGTTGGTAAAGTTATGGCAAGTATATTCTGAGATAAATAGGGAATTATATTCACGTTGATTTTTTACCCCATAGTGTCACTATCAATAGTGAGTATAATTGCCTTGTTCTGATTGACGTGCACAAGAGTTTCCGCAAGAGATGTCCGAGTTTCTTCACAAAGGGTGTTGTCGTTTTTCAAGACAATGCACGACAAATACCATGAAGTACAGAAAAGTTAAGTACAATAAAAGCAGCTTTGGCAAAAGAGTTGGGGGAGAGGGCAGACAGTGGCGTGACGGAAAACATTTGCCCCTCCCCCCTGCAGAGTCAGGTATTAGGCTAGCCTAGTTGGATTTTGCAAAGGGTTAGGTACTTGGAGGCAGTCAGGCTTTGTGCCCCTTAGAACCCTGTCCCCTCCCCCCACGATGCAGGGGTGTACGTTACACCATTTGGAGAAGATAATATTTTACCTGTTGCAAATTTCCTTAGCTATTGAAGGAATTGTAGACATATATTTTAACTTTTTAAATGTAATTTTAATTTTATTGAACTTTATCATGTCCTCTATTTTATTTGTGCTGATGCGCTGATGGATACATCTATATTTTGATTTGTAAAATAAATGGGTTCAGAATCTCTTTTTTTTAGATATCTATATTTTCACTGCAGTTAATATTTCAGTCTATAAAACAATAAACTAATTAAAAAAGAAAAATTGAATGATTATGTAATGTGTTAACACTCGTAAAACGAATTCAATATGAATAATCTGAAATGCTGTATAGTTGTCCAAATACTTAAATTTGAAAGCCGTTAATAGTAATGAAATAAACATTTTAATATAACATTTGGAATACCATATCATAATGTAAATGCATTAGGCTCAGAAAATTTCTTTATTTTTTGTTGTCGGATACCATTGATATATTCTTTTATTTTATTGTCTCATTATACAATAAAACTGGAATTACATAACAAAAAATTTGGGTCACATCTTTTAAAACAAGACGAAGATTTACCTGAAATACATATTTTGACCAAACTTTTAATGAATAAGTTCCTTTAAATACTGAAACATCGTCATGAACATCAGAGACGAACACATTTAGCTCCATCATGAATAGAATAATCAGTTCTCAATTATAAATTTATAAATGTTCGAAATAAATTCAAATAATTCAGTAGGACTTTAATGTAATTTAAGACTATTTTTGATGCAGATCTCTACTTATTTGAGCTTCATGATTTGGCTTAATTTTCTGTACATACTTTCTACAGTAATTTTAACCACGATTAAACCAAATTATTTATACATCTATTATTATTTTTATTCTACTGTTCCAAACATTTTTTTATGTTTTCACATTCCATTCGAATTTGTGAATTCAATCGTGGTTGCAAAGAAACAAGGAACAAATCAAAACAATGAAAGACACACCTATAATCCAATCAATTCTTTTAAACCCTTTTTTTCTCTCGAAAGAAGTGTCAACTTCCTTCTGGTTTCGCGTCTCGTGTTTATAAACCGTAAAAACGCTTCTAAAATAAACCTCTTCTATTCTCAGCTCCTCCCGCTCTCATAAGCTGCATTTATATCGAATATCGCTCACTCAGCATTCTTTACTTGTGGGCGGAAGAGACAGACTGGAACTGGGGGCTTTGGCCTTCCAAAGAATCGGGAGAATTTCGTCTGGGTATGTTTGCTTTTGCTATCGAGATCTTTGAATGTGTCAGAGACGTCATTATAAATTATTTTTGGCAGCGTTTTTATTGAGTCGGTTCCATCGCTTTTGTTCTTAACTCATGAAAATAAGGATCCTTCACATTCAGAAGAAAAGACGGGGCCTCAACATACAACTAAGGCATCCTCAGACATACAACCAAGACTCTTCATAAAAACATACCTCAGAAATATTAGTTAGTTTTTATGTAATAAGAATTAAAGCAAAGACTTTTTAATGTTTAAATTAAATTCTCCACGACTACTTTGGAATTCGAATTTCTTTCCTTTCAATTAACAGTTAAATTCCAACTATTTATTCAAAATTAAATTAAAGAACATAATTGTTCCAAGTATTTTACGTGTCTTTTAATATTTGATTCGAGTAAGTTTAGATATAATTGAAATCAGAATTATGTACTTGAAATTCAAAGTAATTCTTGGATTGTCTTTATGATAACAGATTTATTTAGTAATGAAAAATACTTCCAAGAGCTTTCAGTATTTTTTCATAGTTCTAAGTTTTTTTCATCTGTTCCTCAAATAGTTTATTCTTTAATTTTTTTTTCCTTATAAGAGCATTCAACATACTCATTTGTATGTATTTGTTATTCTTTTTCATCATCTCACTTATGTTTCTCATTTTTATTTTTTTTTCAAAAAGCATACACATCACATTTTGTGCTAAGAAAATAATTTTTAAATCTATTGGATAAATCATCTGTCATAAAAATTTAATGTTAGTGTTTGATTTTTACGTTAAAATAATTAAAAAGTAAGTTTTTTTGTACTTTTTTTAAAGTTAAACCCTTCACCGACTGTCTTGATACATGTACTTCAAGATGAATTTCAGAAACACTTGCCGTTCTTTTAAAAATATCATTTTACTTTTGTAATTTATCATATAAATTGATCAAGCTTTTTCTGAATCATAAATAGTCACTAATTTAACCTAGTAAGAGATAATGATTAGATCACTGCGAAAAGGAGACACAAGAAGACTCGTTCATTTTATCATTGTAAAGTACCTTTACGATAAGAATAGTGGGATATACAAAACGTGCAATGATATTACTTAATGGAAGGGAAGTGTAGATAACACACTATTTTAATACTTTCCGATGGAAGAACACAGTTGTGACGCCCAATGAGGAAAAAAATAACAATGCATTGGCATTTTCTCAAAGTCTAGACAGTTCTGTGATCATCAGACTGAAAACAATAGCATCTTTTAGCTGTGACAAAGCTCAAAGTTGGCCACCTTTCAAAGACTTGGCAACTCAACTTAGCGTAGATATAACGAATCGTTGCCAAGGAAAATAAAATAGTGTAGAAACTTGATTTTTAATAAAATTTTCAGTAGTTTCTCAGCGACTGAAACAAAAACGCACACAATCTACGACGAAATAAATCTCATTCACAGGAGCTGGAATACAATAATTCTTTACTGCTGAGTACAAAGCACGTTTTATCCGAGAGTAAAATAATAATTTTTTTTCGTAAAAAAAAAGAACGAGGGTACATAAACAAAATTAATTTGCATTAGCTTAAGATTTATTTTCTTTCTAATCCAACTGTCAGCATTTCATTTAACACTTGTCTAATGCAAATATTTATGGACAAAATAAGTAACGGAAAGTATTACTTTTTTTAAATACTATAGAGAATGTGAGGGAAAGAATAGTATTTTAAATGAGATATTTAGCATCCTGGGCAGTTTCAACCGGAAGCATAAAAATGTTTTAAATATATCATACTTTAAAAAACTATTTTATTGTATTTCAGTATATTTTTATGCACTATTATTAAGTTTATATATGGATAAAAAACTTCACTTGTTGAATTAAAAGTAAGATATATATATATATATATTTCAGCGTATTCGCATTATTAGGGGGAAATGTTTTTTAAGTTGTATTTATAAAAATATTCTCATTTTATTTCCAACAATTATTCAAAGAAATATTTCAATTTTATACTAATTCAATCACACGAAATTTAACCATAAAATACTGATAGGCCACGGAAAACCGCTTCTTTGGAACTGAAAATACACTTTGAATACATGAATTGCAAAAATAACACTTGTTACAAGGCAGAAACAAACATTTATTTAAGATCTAACAGTTTTTTAATTTCTTCCAAAATCCTTTTCGATTAGTAGAATCAACGTGACTTTAAAGAGAGCAGACCCCATGAAAATATTCAACTTCATTAAAAAATGGACACAATTAGACAAATCTCTTTGTCATAAACACAAAACAATTTTGTAAAAGGATTCATGAAAGCTGTCGAAGGGACACCTACAAGCGCATATGACAGGATTATTGACTATTGTAAGGAACGAATAAATGTATTACAATCGCAAGATGAGAAACACCTTTTTAAAATCAATTAATTTTGAAACACGATTTGTACTTATAAACAACATGCAAAATCTATGTATCTATTCATATCATTTTGGACTTCCTATTCATATCATTAGTCAAACTAATTAATTTGCGGTTTTACACAAATATTTCGTTTTAAAAATCAATAGAGAATTTTGATATACTAACATACCTACATTCAGCTAATTCTAGTAATTTCTATTGATAATATGACACGATTAACTACACATTGCTTTCTTCGGATTTTTAATATCGCATGATGAAAATCTGCGTTGAATTAACGAAGCAACATACACTTACTCGGCTATACTTCAGTTATTAAAGAAATGTGTTCGAAAAATTATATACATTTAGACGAAGAATTTAGGAGAAAGAACATACAGTGGCTCTCAAGAGTGTAACTCACTCAATTTGAATTAAAACTAAGAAAACACGACGCATAGAAACAAAATGTAAAGTAAAAACAATGATCATAAGAGAATGGAGAAACATCGATGCAGAAATTACAAAAAAACTGATGAAATCTATACCAAGACGTTTAAAACTTGTTGTGGCCATTAAAAAATATCCTAATAAGTACTAAATTAAAAAAAGAAATACAATATTTAAAGCTATGTTGAGATTTTTTTTAAGTATATAAAAAATTTTGTGGCATAATTTTTAGTAGTTTTTTTTATTATTAATTTTTTGAAATAAAGGTTATATTATGTTTTGAAAATTGATAACGTTATTTCAATAAGAACAAGTTGCAAATATTATAAAAAAAAACTACAGTTCCGATATGTTAATTTTTATTAATCGAAAATACCACATTTTATAGAAAACTGCAAATGTACAAACACTTTTTGAAGGCCACTGTAGGCAATTCTTACTATCTTATTAGCTACTAAGGGAACTATCAATAAATAGATCAGTCCACCACATTTTATAATTTTGTTGTTGTTATTATTACAATTTCCCCTTTGCTTTCTCCAATAATGAATTAAATTTTAAAAGAATATGAAAATTTTCTTTTTAGATTTTTTATTTGTTTTAATTTTTTTTTTAAAGTATTCCACTTTAGTGGATAAAACGTTCTCTCTCTGTTCTTTGCAAGACATTGCATGGACAAACTTAATTATTTTGTGGCTTAAGCTCATAAAATAGAGTACAACCTAAAATTCCAATCCTTTATTTCAATTTATTTTCCTATGAAACACATAATTTTGCGGAGTATTTTAATACATAATATAGATTTACTTCTTCGGGCGCTTATCGCTGAAAAAATGTAAGAAATTAAAAATAATGGAATTTAATGCAGGAAATATTAGTATGAGTATGCTTGTGGTTTAGAATTAAGCCTAAAAATATTTTAAAAATAAATAGTACTTTTTGAAACTAAAATCATCATTGTACAACAAATTAAAATTGGGAATGTTACTCGTGAAATAAATAATATAACTCACGCATTGGTCCATTAGATATTGTTCCGATCAAATTACGGCTTAATGTTAGATTTATCATCATGGTGTCTTGCATTGTTTGTGATTCATGTTCCTCATAAAACTTAAAATTTGTAAACTGATTTTTTTTTCATGTTATTTACATTAGAACAAAAACTACGTAAATTGCATAACTTAAATTTTTAGTCTCGATAAATATCAGATTATTTAAAAATATGAAAAGGAAATTTAAGTCTAATATTGTAGAATGAATTTGAAACATTGTAGTTATACTTTTATAAAATGAAATTATGTTTTAAAATTAATAAAAACATAAATAATCCATGCCATTTAAATCCAATGCCAATCTTTCAAAACTGAAAGATTTTGCAAGAAAATTTCTTTGTCTATTATCAATGTTTATATATTATTCAATAATAATAATTTTAAATTAGGTTACAGGTAACGTATAATTATTTCTAACTACTCTAATCAAACATTTTTAAAACTAACTCTGTACAAATATTTTATCTCATTAATTGTGAAATTTCCTAAGCTATTAAATAAGTTATATTTTTTAGTTCACATAATAAATAATTCAATGAGCAAAAATACATTCAAATATCTGCATAGATATTTGAAGAAACTTGAACATTGAATTTTTATTTTAAAAATTCTCAACACTATTCGACAAAATGCAACAATCACTTTCGACTTTTTTTTCATATAACTATCTTAACTTCTCTCGTACAGTTTTTTCATCGGTGTAACGAAAACATTATTTATAAAAAAATGTCGGATGTGAAATTAATTATGTAAATTTATATTCATGTAACAAAAATTGTGAGCAGCCTCTGACAAAATTCAGCCGTGATATTTCTTTCTTTTAACACGCTTTTATATGCTTCCCTTGTATGTAACGGAATATTTGACCCACTTTAAAAGGTCTGATGAATCCGAAATTTTGCACACTTGTCAAGCACGGATGACAATACAATAATTTCATAATTTTGTTAAGTTATCCTAATCAGGATCATCAGGAATAGCGATTTCTAGATTTGGTGACTAATTCCATATACCACTTCCAGATTTGGCGACATATTGCATACACCATTTTGAGATTTGGTGACTAATTCCAAATTTAGCGACTAAAAGATTAAGGTGCAACTCTAAAACAGCGAATATGCTTGTGGTCAATACAAATAAAACAAGTGAAAAAAAGTATTCCTTTTGTGAGAAAGGGGAGGGTGGGTGCGTCAGCAATTGCTTACAGTAATATAAACAATTGTCTAGTTTTTCTGAAAATGGAAATAAAAAAAAATTATTTATGTTCTAACTGCTAAATATTTCTCTTATATTTTTATAAAGCAAAACGTTTAGAAGTGACGATACGAATTAAAATTATAGCAATACGTTTAAAAGGTGATATAGTACGGTTGACATTTAGTATTTCTTCTTAACACACTTTTATTAGTTTGACTTGTATCTATAGAAAAGGAATCTTTGAAATATAACGATATGGGACTTATCCAAGGCCCCGTAAACGGAGAGAATAAATACCCTTCAGACCCGTTAATTAATATCCATTGAAGAGCAAGACTAATTCCAGCACAGCCACGTAATTCCGGCTCCAAATATCAAATTCAAGAATAAATTCAATTATGGATAAATAATAGTTTAAAAAAAACAAAAACAAAAAAAACACGCCTTTATTGCAGATCGAACTAAAAAATGAAAATTAAACTATAGTTCTAAAAAAACTAAAAAAACACGCTTTTATAGTGAATCGAACTAAAAAGTAAAAAAATAATTCTTAATATAAGAATAAAATGATTACGAGAAAATTAATGTCATTGTGGTAAATGCGTGTGGTGTCCTTTGTACTACATTTTTACACTAACTCAGTATTTCGGAATAGAACTTGTAAGAAATTATAACAATTATTATAGAGCACCCGACGCTTTTACCCTAATGACAATAATTTTCTCGTTAATCATTTTATTCTTATATTAAGAATTATTTTTTTTTACTTTTTAGTTCGATTCACTATAAAAGCGTGTTTTCTAGTTTTTTTTAAAAAACTATAATTATCTGATAAGCTTCAATGATTTGTCTGATGTGCTTGCTACTTATCTTATTCCTTTACTTCAACAAATTCTTTATTGTTTAGAATGGTGAGATGGCAGAGGTATTAGCTAAAGCAAAGTAATAAAAATCTTTATGAGCTCCGAAAGCAAAAATAAACAACTGAGGATGATATATGCCTTTGTCAATGATCATGGATTAAAATTATTATGTTATAGAAATGATAAAGAAATAAAATAGAAGAAAATAAATGAAATAAGTAAGGCTAAAAATTAAATTTGAAAATATTCTGCACATACATTTTTCATTAGTTTCTTCATAAAATTTATAACTTATGAATTTACTGGAAGATAGTTAGTTCATTAATTAAGAGATTCACACATTATATTCATCTATTATTCATTAGAATTGATTAGATTCATCAATTAAGAGAATCACTATGAATATTAGTCAAGATGTCACTATAGAGGAATCTTGAAAGGAAGGCAACTGGCCCACGAGGGGCTTGCCAAATATGATGATGAGTTAAGTTGCACAATTTTCTTCAGTACAAAAAATTGTAGAACATAATTTTCATTCATCTTTTTATGATGACATTCAGAATCATTTATTTGAAATTAATCCTCCTAACACGCAGTCGGAATCTCGATAAAAGTGCTCCATGTGTCCTATCCTTCATTAGACGATTTGGCGAGCATGTTATTGTCTGGCACGCATTCTGCGCATTCAGCAGATGGCGTGGGTGGCAGTTGATTTTAGATTCTCATCAGCATTTCTGTCTAACTAACAACTCCCAAAATAAGACCTTTGTTTATGAGAAAGGAACGAAAATGAGTTTAATTGCATCCTTCATTGCTTCCTCGTTTTTTTAAGTTAATCGTAAGCGACTTATCTAAAGATACATGTTGATCAGCTGTCTCACATATATCTCTGCGTACATTTATAATTATTTTCAGCCACAGCTATTAAGATGAATGCTATCGGACATCTTGGCATAAAAACCACACTTAATATTATACGGATTTTATCAATATCTATAAGCATAAAAACAGATTTGGGAAACTGTGAATTACTTTATATTTCGCTTTCCATCTAAGTGAAATGATAGATTATTCATTCCCATATATTTTTACTAGAATTGTCTATTACTTCAGTTTATTTTAACCCATTTTAATATATTTTACATAGTTAGGAATAGAATTTCAAATAAAAATATAACATTTGATACATATAAAACGTTATTAAATATTGATAAATAATACTTAAAATGGTTCTTTATTCATACTCAATTTTCAATGTTGTATTATATAATGTTGCTTAAAACAGTTATTCTTATAGATTAATAAATTGTTCTAATTTTATATCCTAAGGAGAGAATTTCTGCTGGTAAAATGTAAATTATTATTTATCAGTTTTCAAAAAGAATTCTCAATTATTTTTCCAAGTAAAACTATTTCTTTGTTTTAATGTGATAGCGTTCACTCAAAAATATTGTTAATTGCCAAAAAAACACACTTAAAAGTAATATCGTGAGGTAAAATTTCCCATATTTAGGACGGAGAGTGAAAAGCAACTCACAAGAAAAATTATTTCTTAAAAACTATTGCCATAAAATCACAAAACTATATCCTCCCGATGGGAGCAAAAATTTGTATCGCATACAATAATTGCAAAATATTGAAAAAATTCAATTCAATGTCAACAAAATATGGCGAAAGCGTATTGGCGTATTACCAGCAATGAATGTGAAATTCATATTAAATATAAAGAGGCAGAAGGCTTATTCTCAGTTAGGAACTATTTCTGGTATTTAATAGCATAAATACATTAAAAAATTGCGCACGCAAGTATGATACTATAACTATTTTTCCTTGTGAAGTTAATATCTCCTTAAACTGAAGTTAATGAAAGCTTTTGAAATAATTTTTACTCTTTTCTGGTTTTCAGAGACACGTCATTCTCTATGAATGATTTTTACCAAAAAGAAAAAAAAATTAGAACATTTTTTCACAAATATTTGTATTAAATGATATAATTTTGTGTAAATAATAAGGTGACCAAACGTCCTTCTTTAAAGAGGACAGTTCTCCTTTTATAGGTTCTGTCCTTCCTCGAAAAGTGTCCTCCAGCTTGTCCCCCTTTTCCATATTTTAAAAAATGATCTGTTAATCTCTATTCAGAAATGAACCAAACATGTTTCTCATTTATTGAAGTATGGTCTGAAACAAATATCACAGAAAACAACAGTTTTCAATGGGGTTTTTTGACTTCATCGCAAGTAAATTGGGCAGATATAGAAAATTGTGCTGAGTTTTTATCGAAAGAAATACCTCATATTAAAATCGATGACAATTTTCTTTTTGAAGAAATTAGAAGATTGAATGTATATTTAAATTTTAATAAATTGGAACAATTGGGAAAATCAGCATGCTGAAATTGATAAAAGAGGGATGGAAATATTTAACACTTTCTAAAATGAACGCTTTCCTTATGATAATTTAGTTATTCTTGTTGAATTAACGATGTGCTGCCCTGGAACTAATGCAGAAGTTGAAAGGGTTTTTTTCAGTTGGTAATGATTTTTGGACAAATGAAAAATCAAGATTGAATGTTGATATTTTAGCTACAGTACTTATCATAAAATTCAGTATGAAGGATACTTTTTTGACTCCGAAATTTCCGATGTATTAGAAAATGGTACATTGACAAAAAATTATTCAATGGTAAAATACTATTTAAAGTAAATAATGAAAAGGAACGTAATCATAATTAGCGAATTTTTATTTGAATTAATAAAATGTTTCATAAATTTATGTTGTAACATTTTCTTAAATTTTTCGCGTGTTCATTGTAAAAAATCATTAGATTAAAATGAATTTGGCATTAGAAAATAAAAAATTCAAGAAATATCAGTATCAGTAATTTAAAAAAAAAGAAACATCCTTTTCTATTAAAATTAACGATAAAAATTCAGTCCCTTCATTTAACACAACATAAATAACGTTTTTATAACTAAAATTTCTCCAGTTTGATTGAAATTCTTCAAAACTTTTTTTTTCTGACTTGAATATATCAATTAAGATATCATTAAACAGAATAAACCTTAGATTACGCTCTTGTACCCCAATTTTTATTCGGTTTAAATTTTCATTCAAATCAAAAGCATCATAAAAGTGGGTAATTTAATTAGAACAAAAATGAACTCTAGATGTTATTTTCTTTCTTATTACTGAAAACTGACATTTTGTTAAGCAAACGAAAAATATTATAGGGTCAAAAAGAATACCATATATTCTTGAATTACGATGATATATGAAAAAATTGGTTTTCGACAAATCTAAGAATTAAAGTGTTTTATAAAAGAGATTTCAAGTGAAATTCACGAGTGCTCTTCGCTAAGTCAAAGATCAAAGATTAAATAGTAGAGAAACTGACGTCACGTGGTTTTTTTAAGTTCGCCATTTATCTTGCTTCATGTGCTTAAGATATTTCATTTCCGCTATAGAAAGATAAAAGACTAAAAACTTTTTTTCTCTTTACTTTATCCATTTTACACTGCACTACTAGAAAAACAATCTTTTTGATTTAAGTCTAACACTTAATTTTGAAATTTATCCTGCGTTCTGTAATTTTTAGAAAATTTAGCTTAACTTTACACATATTTTCTACTTTTTCTCGTTAAAAGGAACTCTTAGTCTTAGCGCAAGGATGATGATAAAATTTTTAAATGAGTTTTCAGAAGTTGAATTTTAAAAGAATGTTTTGTTTATTCATTAATAATAAAAATAGAAGTACTAGTAATGTATGTATATAATGTAAGCTTACAGTAACAATATTTAATTTTGCAATCTGGTTAATATAACGGTGTTTAATAAAATTTTTAAGGAAATATTTATTGTTTGACAGTTTTTTGACCACGCATAATTATTAATATCAAATTTTAAAATGCTTCAATGACACATTGCAATTTTTAACTTAGACAAAAGTTAAATTTCTATTAGTTCTTATTTGTGTATATTATTCTTTTTGCAATAAACCTGAAACTACATAAACTTAAAACTATTCTTATTTAGACTACGTTAACCTTTTCATCTTGACAATAAGTTTTTTATTGCTAAAAGAGGATAAAAAGAAAATTATTGATAGTAAATTTTTCATACTCTTTAATTATGAGAATCAAAACGTTTTAACAGGGAATTTTTAACTTAAAATTTGCACTGATTTTGAAGTTATTTTTCAAGCACTAAATGCATTCTATTAATTTTAAATTTACATTTTTATTATTTTCTTATAAGAATTCTTTACTTATTAAGTATTATAATCTAACAAAGGCAAGAGTCATAACATTACAGTCATTCAAAATCCTAATGATGAGAAGTTAAGGCTCGACAGAGCTAGGCACTCTGATCATCCCCCAACGATATTTTTCATTAGTATTAATCAAATAATATTAAGAACCTGCACAATTCAACACCTGGCTATTTTTGGAAATTATTAATCATTAATAAACTGGAAAAACAATTATTTAAAGTAAGGTAAAAGTGCAATTGTTAAAAAACACAATTGTCCGTTTTATAATCAACGGAAAGATAATTATAAATTTTATATTTTGTACAATGACAAAAATCATTTACATATAAAAAGGAAGGAATAGTTAGAAAATATCACTGTTTAATTCATAAAAACAATTTTGTTATTGGAATTCAATCAAAACCTTATGCTCATAAATAATCGAAATTTTCATATTCTTTTAACATTAAATCTAATTTTAGCGATGGAAAGTTTATATTAAAATATGGAAACATAACTATTCATATAATAGGGTGATTTTTAATTTTATTTCTATTTATGTATACGTCATTTAAGACACACTAATTACATAATTAACAAGTTCTGCATTTATTTTGTAACTTATACTTTGTAAGCAACAGCTTTGTGTATTTTGAAACCCTTTCATGCATTTTTAAGTATTCTATCAATTAAAATTATATCACAAATCGATTCCAATTCTTTTTACTCATTATTAAATTCTTGCAACATTTTTTTTTTTTGCTGCAGTAAACTTTTTTTTGAACACATTCTCCAGAATTTTTCCTGCCATACAAAATTCAGAATATTTTCATTTATCATTGATTCAAAATATTTTTTTATCAATAAATTTTTATTTATAATTAAAAATATAAGTACATGATATCTCACACACATGCACAATACAAATAGGTTTACTTTAATTCATAATGTAAGTGCTTGGTCAAATTGTCTGACGAATATTAACCTTACAATCAATGAAATCAAACATATTAGTGAAATCGACACACTTACTTTAGAAACTATCAGAGGTAATCCAGTCCCGGCACCTCCCTGCAAACGGAATCCCCATGGACCACCACCACTCAGACAAACAGATAGCTTCTCTTTCTTATCCGACATATTTGATAACTGAATGTAAATTCACTTTTTGAAAGATGACATTGACTTTTACGCACAAACCAAAGAAAAAAAGTATCAAAAACTTAATGATTCAAGGAAAGAAATAGGCACTTAAAATCCTGTTAGTCACAGATGTAGTACTGCAGAAAAGGAACTGGTACTCGTATTAACAGTGATAAGTTTTCTTTTGAAAAATCTTCCAGAAACTAAAGAACTTGCTTTTTTTTTTTAATCTTTTTATACACTTCAATAACGCTTCAATACTTCTTTGTTCAAGGTATCCGCAAGATTTTTATTGTTGTTGTTCTTTTATATTTCACAAACTGTTCCACAATAAGAGTTCTTTTAATTTTGTTAAATTTCGTACGTTTCGTTCTGTTCGTTGCCGGAAATGTGTTTTAGTGGTTACACAATTTCATTTCATTGGGTACAATGAGGACTTCGAGACACCGGCTTTCCTAGGATAGGAAGGAACGATTTCTTTCCTCGTGGTCTGATGCTAAGGGTTCCCTCGTGGTCCGCAGAATCCATTTTTGGCACAGAGAATTGTCGGCTGTTCTTTCCCAATCTGCCTACGCCAGATGGCAGGTTAGGGACTATTCACACATTGAGTATGAAATGTTTATTCTCTAACACACTTATATTCGCCATGGGGACCGTTTTTGTTTTCTGAGGATCATTTTTAAAAACTATTTTGAAATTTTTTCGTAACAATAAGTAAAATTATGTTTTGTTTTTAAAACTTGCTCTTTCATTGATTACTTTCAATAATAAATGTTCTATTTTCGTACAATAAAGTAACTTTCGTAAGTTATTTATGTTTAATTATTGCGCTTAAACCTTTTCAATATTGCTCATTAATAGATTCAAATATATTGCTAATCATTTAAAATAGAAAATTTCATTGAAAATAATGAAGACAGGCAATGGCACACACAAGTGGAGGTCCACGGGTCTACCCCCTCCCCCAATAGCAATTGATTTTTTTTTCTTTTTTTTGATTGATGATAATCCTATGTATATTACTAAAGCTTAGTTAAGTATTTGTTATTGACAATTTATTTTATTAATTAATGCTAATTATTAATTCAATACTTTATTTTTTACTGTTTTTTGTTCCCCAAATCAAAAGAATATGTTTGGCGCTGTACTTGCAGTATGATACGAGAACGGTGGACTCCCCACCCTGGAAAAAAATTTGTGTGCGCCACTAAAGACAAAGCAAAAAGAACTGTCACAATTTTTTTATAAAGACGAGAATAAATTATACGTAAATTTCGTTTTTTGTGTACTCGCTCTGTTAAAAGTCTAGATATTTAGAAACAGACTACAAGTAAGTCAAAAATATTTCTGTCAATAGAAATCAAAAAAATTCTAAAGAACTAGTTCGTCTTAGAACATTTTTATTCAAACCTATTGTTTAATGACTCTTATCTAAAGTTTTCCCAAATTTACAGAAGTTTAAAGATCATTAAATTAAATTTCATAAAATCCAGCGTATAACACGTGCGCACCTATACTTTCAAGCTGTATTTTTTTAATTATTAGGTATATTCACCTATATCATACAGTGGCGTAACGGAGAATATTAGGGCACCCCCTGCAAAATAAAATTTGAGGCCCCAAGCTTATCTTATAAAGGATTGCGTACTTGGTGTCAGTCAAGCTTTGGGCTCCCTAGTGCTCCGCCCCCCCCCCCCCCGAAGCGGGTTGCGCGCGTGTACGTTAAGCCACTGATACCATATATTAGGAATAATGTACATATCCTTTTTAACGGAGGAACCTGGCACGCACGTATGCAATGCCATTATGTTTTAAGGTCTTTTATTCAAAGTGTTACTCTAGGATTTTGAAAAAAATTGTATACTTCTAGAACTGCAACCAGTAAGTTTAGTCAAGTTTGTTATTTCTTTTAAAAATAAGCAGTATCCCAAACTATGCAGGAGTCTAATTTTATTTTATGGTCATCTCTATTTATATTTTTGAAGCTATCATTTTTTTACCTAGAATATAACACGCACCTGTAAATTTCTATCTTATTTTTTGTTTTAAAAGTGCGCGTTATACGCTATGTTTTACGGTACTTGTACTCTACCTTCGAATTAAAAATGTTGCACATAGTATTAAAAAATTAATGCAAGATGAGACTAATGGGAACTGATATTTACTAAGAAATATCCAAATGATAAGAATATACTTTAAGTTTATGATAAACCTCTAAAATTTAAGAAGGGCTTTTAGTCGAAATTAAAAGCTAATATTTTTTTCAAAACTTATATCAAGTAAAAGCATAATTTTCAAATAAAACATCAATGATTTTCAATATTGTTTAGAAGGAATTATACCGAATAAATAATTACAAATTGACTAGATTAACAAAAATATTCAAAGTAAGCTTAAAGAGGCTGGAAGAATTTATTTTTAAGGGTAAGCATGCTGCGTGAACTAAACAGCCTTTAGTTTAGCCAAACAGTTTATTAGCCTTAAGCAGCCTTTAATTTGAAAATATGATTATATGCAGCCTCTATATACTATTTTTCCACACACAATTCCTACTATTAGTTCACTCTCCTCTCCCTATATATATATATATAGGCTAATTCTCTACAAACAAGCGATAACATCCAAACAATAACATTCGACAAACACATAGACAGTAGGAAAATCACACAATGAAGGACATATGAGTAATCGAGATTATAAATATAAAATGGATGCTGCAGTGTTATGAACATTACTGACTTAGGACAGCTATTATATAAAATAATTTATATAAAAGTGGAGTTGAACATGTTTTTTGGCCAGCCAACCTTCCCCCTTTTTTTGTAAATAACACTGAGCAAAAACCAATAGGAAATAATGGATAGGAATATCTAAATCCATTACAAGATAGAGGTAACTTACCTAAAAATTGCACTTACAAGTGCAAAGCCCGCGCTAAATCTGAGTGCAAACATTAAGATATTGCCAGATTCTATACCCTAATACAGATTTAAATCAAGAGAATGGCTGAAATGTAGCACTTAACAAAAGTATAAAAAGAATGGAAATAAAAATTAATAAGAGTTGCATATTATAGCATAACTATAATAACACTAGAGTAAATATGAATAAAATAATAGTAATTAATTTCTAATCTAATATTAGATTATGGAGATAACTATAACAATGAAATATTTAAGTTTATAGTAATAAACTATTATCAATCTCAGAATTTTAATCCTAAATATTTTGAATAGCTTTATTTATATAACTATTAATAAAATTAATTGGGTATTTCTGATTTAAGCAATATTTAGTAAAATGTTTATAGTTATTTATGTCTGATTTTTTGACACCAGAAATTTTTAGTACGTTGTATATAATTAATAACAATATTTCTGAATATAGAAACATGTACATTACTCTCCCAATGAGGAACTTTTATAATATTGAAATTAAATTCTTCTCTTTTATTATAAATATTAGAAACTATTACATTTTCATATAATTTGACATGTATGTCAAGAAAATTTGCTTCATTGTTGTTATTATTTGTCTGTATTAAATTAAGATATTGTGGATAAAAATTAATGTTAGGTATAAAATTGGCTTGTTTGCCAAAAATGATTATATCATCTATATGACGATAAATATAATATTTAGAATTATTAATGTAACTATTTTCAAAATAATGTAAGTATAAATTGGCAAGACAGTTGCTCGCAGGGCCACCTTGTGGCAATCCCTTAATCTGCTGATAATAGTTACCTTTATGCTACATATAGTTCTCTTTAAGTACAAACCTAAGTAGTGAACCAAATCTATTATAATTAACATTATTAAATAAATTGTCTTTATGTAAATTTACAAGTATATTAATCAAATCATCAATATTAATAGAGTTAAAGAGATCTTCAAAATCTAAACTATAGACTGAATAAACTTTTTTATCTTTCATTTTTTTCAACAAGTGATTTACTATTTTTAAGAATGGCTGTGGATTTAAGATTATTTATTGTTTCATGCAATATTTCATGGAGAATTTTACCTGTTTTGCTGATATATGTATTAAAACCATTTGTAACTGTCCTAAATTTAACTGGGTCTTTATGAAATTTGGGATTAAGAAATATATGTGGAAATTTAAAATTATTATTAATTTGAATTCTTAACTGTTTATGAAAAGCCAAGATACGTTTATTTATTTCTCTATCAGAAACAGAAGACTTAATAAAAGCTGTATTATTATCGAAATAATTGTTAATCAATAAATTATAATAGTATTTACATATGAAGGCAAAATTTCCTGGCAATTTATCAACATAAACTATAGTAAATTTATTTTGTAAATTTTTAATCTGACTTTTACTATTATTAAAAAAGATTTTATTATCTGTACCATAGTTATATTTATTAAGCAGCTTTGTAATTTTACCTTTGAATTCTGTGAATGCCTCTATAGGAATACTATATTTAATAGTTATTTTGTATATAAATTGCTCAATATTATATAACTGATTTTTGATAATTTTATTATTATTCGAAATCATTAATCTAATGTTTCTAAGATTATTGTCTTTTACAATATTGAGGTCACCAGTAACAACATGCTTGTGATGTTGATCTATGAAATCTTTAAATTCACTACATTTACATATTAAGTTATCTTGCTTTATATGCACATTATAGTTAAAAATTGATCTACCTATTTTTTTATTGTATTTAAAAGCTTTTTTAATAGTGATATTTTGTATTGGGAAAGATGACATGTGTTTTTTAAAAATGTCAGAAAAATTAATATTATCATATGATTTATTCATATATAAAAATGTACAATATTATATTTGATAATCCTTATTTACATTAACATTTATGTTATGTTTATGTTTCAAAAATTTATGTGAATGTCCTTAATAATATGCAAAGCATGACAATCTTTAATTTTATTTGAAATCAGTACATCTTAAGTAATACATAATTCTGTCTTACTGAGTCCAAACAAAAGATTTAATGTGTTTTATATTAAAATTGTTATCAAAGCTATTACAAATATCTATAATACTATCTGAAAGGAATTTTTGGTCTCTACTTAATCTTTTAGTTCTAGCCCCTCTATTTTTTCTTTTATTAGATATTATATTAATCTCATTATTGTAATAAAACTCTTGAGAGAATTTTGTTTAATTGCATTTAGAATATTTTTTCCTTGGTATAATACATTTAGTCCATAAGGATAAACTGCATTATAATATTTAATATAGTAATTTTCCCACCATAATCTATCTTTAATATTAGGAACAACTTTAATAATATTGAGTGATACATGATCAAAACCATGTGTACTAAAGTGTCTTATTTCTATTTTATTTGAATTTTTAATACTATTGAAGTATTTAGTATCTGACTTATGTTGATTAATTCTAATATTAATTTTATTTGATGTCTGTCCTATATATTTAAATTGGCATTTATTACATGTCAATAAGTATAAATACAGTTATATGTCTTACAGAAGGTAAATTTAGAATCCTCTTTGATTTGATCATTTTACAAGTTTTTCATCTTTTGTCGCCACATCTTTTGTAAAAAGGAATTTTACTATTGCCAGAATTACTATTTTGAAGCTTATCTAAGAAGCTATTACATTTGTAGGCATTAGAGTTATTTGTAACTTTATTGCAATGCAAATAATCTTTTTTAGAATTCTTTAAGTATTCCTTATTCCAAAATACTCTAGTTTTATATGTATTAAAAAATCTCGTAGAATCTCTACAATGACCTGCATTCAAAACCTTGTCACTATCTACTGTGTTCATCATGTCTGTAGTAAATACTGTTAAAAACTAGAGCCTAACAGATTATAATATACTACCAATATTAAAATACGAATTGCTAAAAAATATAAACTAACTAATTAGCCTACCAATACAGCAAAATCAAAAGAGTTAATGGTTATTTTCTATCGATGCTACATATACCATCATAATGTACCACCGAGCAAAGACAAAGTAAATTTACTGAGCCTAGTTGCCAGTCTCTAAATTTATAAATTTAAAATTAGTCATATTAGTGTAGAATTTCTTATGTTAAGCATCTAGTAATTAGAACTCAATATCTATAGCAAAACATTCACTATAGTTATAATGAAATAACATCTTAAATATATACCATAAAAATGTACTTCCATGTGTTTACAAAAATTTAAAATAATTTTAATAACCTGGAAGCACTACAAATAAAATATATTGAAACATGCAAAACTTGAAATATAAAATGTAATATGAAATAAAAGTAAATTATTAGATAAATATTGAAAATAATAAATTGAAATATAATACTGGATTAACACATATTTCTTGAAATAATACTAATTATACATATATCATAGAAATATCATATATATATATATATTTATATAGTAAAATAAAATAAAAGTGAAGAAGTACTAGAACCTACAGTGCTAAAGCAGGAAGAAATTGGAATTCACCAGACACAAAAAATGTAGATACAAAAAAGTCTTTGGACTAAACTGGAGACCTATTATGATTTCTAAAGCTGTCGCTGAATTAGGACAGCGAATTAGGATTAGCAATGCTTTATGGATCCAACCTTCCCCGTACAGCAGAAATTTTCGATATAATAGGGGGGGGATTTCAATCATTAGTGAAATAATTTCTTTTCATCCATTCAAGTTCAAATACATTTCTTTAAACTTGTAGTGGATGACTCTTGATATTAATACAGTTTTTTCAAATATTAATTCATTAATTAAATTAAAAAATGAATAAATAGTGACAAACACAAATAATAGTCCAACAGCTTATACAGAAAGGAAAATTTTTCGTTGTGTCCCTGTAGCGCAGTGGCTAGCGCGTTGGACTTTTAATCCGTATCACTCTCCACTTCTAAATTTATTTTCATTTTTTTTTT
>BMAV01020253.1:194813-230147 GCA_019973955.1 Trichonephila inaurata madagascariensis
TTTTTTTTTTTTTTTTTTTTTTTTTTTTTTTTTTTTTTATTCTTCTTCTATAAAATTACCAATTTTATCAGAGTCTGGCTATGATTCCGCCTGAGTTTCAGAGATGGAAAATGAAAGGGGGAAAAAAAAAGAAGGGACGAATCGAAGAGATTTGAAAATCGCGTAAGTCGAGGTATTACTGTACTTTATGAGAGCATAAAGCTGTCTATAATGAAAATTAAGTAGCCGATCTTTCAAAAACCGGCTACTTTTCTTGAAGAAAGGTTTAATGTCTTGTTGTAGGGCTTTTTCAACTTGCAAGGATGTGGCCGAATTATTCGGACTACCGGGTTATCGAGTGTGCCGAGTTTTTTTGGGACTCTACTGTATTACAATTTTTTTTTAATTTAATACCGAAATTTAGGTAAAAATCAGAGCATTTCATTAGTTAGGTTACGCAAATAAAAATCATGTATACGACTGCTGAAGAATACTTAAGTTTGTTAAAAAACATTATATTGCACACCATGAATTAGTTTGAATTATTTATTATATGATTATAATACATATTTTTGAAAAACAATTCAATTTAATAGCTTCAGATATGTGATGATTTTCCCCTGCAAAACATTTTTTTTTCAAAAATAAATTACCAAAATTAAATTGAAATATTTTAAATATGGGTCATATTATACATGTTATGTTTTTCAAATATCTGCATTCTTATTAAAATGTGTATTTCTTTGGTAGAAACCATGGAATTTTTCTTTGGTAGAAACCATGGAATTAATTTGCTATCTTAAGTATTGATAGGTTATTGATACACGTGTACTTGTCGCATTTTACGTTGCATTTAATTGCAAGCCGAACTCGTACAAACTTATACTTTTACTCTTTTTGATGTCTTAAAATATATATTTTTTAAAATACTTGAAGTATTTCGTATTCAACTTTCCATGTACCATTGAAAAACTGTGATGTTCGTCCAAAGATTTAAATATCATCTTATCTTTTTAATGTTAATAACTTAAACACAAAATTCGGATAATCGAATCCATGAATATTAGTATATTTTTTTAATTAGAGTATCATTTAAAAGATATTTTTCGCATAATTAGATGTAAAAAAGTGGATCAAATATAAACCAGACTTATAAAAGAGGCAAACTATTTTTATACCTATTATCACAACAATCGTGGTAAGGTATTTGAAGCTCAGATACTATCGATTTTGGCATTGCTTTGTTTTTCATATATTCATTTATTTAGTCTCTGGAACGGATAAGTACACACAAAGTATCTGCTGCAGTTGCATGAAGAATAAGAATTAAATTTTTAACGAATGAAAGTACCAAATCTATTGAAAATTTGCACGGATTGAATAGCAAGTTCGGTAATGATATCGTGTGTGTGTGTGAGTGAAATCTCAAGTAAGAAATAGCGGAAGGTTTATAAAAGAGGACTTGGAGAAGATGAAAATTTGGCTCATGGTCTTCAACCGAGAACTAATCTCTCTAACGGGAATGAACATTAGATAAAATACATAAATTTATTTTCTCTCAACAGAGAAATACCAAATAACGAAAATAGTAATAATATGGGGGCAGAAGCTATGAAATAGTCCAATTCATTACTCAGAATAAATAAAAATTTTGCAAAGTGACATCGAGTTGTGTCACGAATTTTTTATGCAAATTAAAAGATGGCAAGAGCAGAAATTTTTCAGAAACATTGAATTCACAAAGAAATAAAAAATGAGGTGAAGTTTAACTTGTGGGGAAAGTGAAATATACTACAAAACCATGAAATAAAACGGTGTCTAGTTTGCACAAAAAATGGAATTGAACACAAAAAGTGGGAACTAGTGTGATATCATGGGGCTACGCGCCAACACGCCAAGCAGCGCATGTTGTCGTTGGAATGGAATCCAAGATGGCAGCCTAGCGGTAAGAAATCATCCGTTTTGGAAATACAGTGAGATCTAATTCAAATGAAGAATATAGGTATAGATTGACAATTACCAAGATCAATCAATAATGAATATCACACAATATAATATAATAAACTTATATTTACTACTAATAATATTATGCAGTATATAATAATAATCTTATAATATAATTTAATAGTAATTATATATAATCTGATTTAATAATAATTGTTATTTATAATAATCATATAATATAATTAAATAGTTATTATAAAAAAATAATAAAAATAATACTGTAATATAATAAAAAATACTTATAAAGAATACTCATATAACATAATAATTACAAATAAATAACCTATATGTAATAATATTTATAAATAAATATAATAAAAAATGAATTATTATAAATAAAGAATATTATATGATAATTACATATAATACTAATTGTATCTTGATATTATAAATAAAATAATTACATAAATCATATTAGAAAATTAACAATGAATATCAATTAATAAGAGCTGATAGTTCGCAATATTCCAAAAAACTGTGAGTTCCGTAAATGAACTTCATCGAACTATGAACATTTAAAAATGGATTTTTTAAAAATAAAATAAAGAGGAAATGCACAAAAATTAAAAGCAGAGCCCTCGCGCGTATTTTTTAAAAAATATCCTGGTACTCACCAATGATATTAGAAATATCCATATTCGAAAATAGCCCAAAATACAACAGAAGACTGAAACAGATGGCTTTTAAAACAAATGCAATTGAAAATGGTTAAATTTTTAAAGAAATCGAATTATCGACTGAAATTAATTGGCATACCACGGGGAAAAAAACCAATAAAAATTAATTCTAATATACGTTATCCCCATGGCAACCAAATTGCCAGACGATAAAAATATCAAGGTAACCGTATTATAATGTTATCGCCCATCTTGGCGAACAACTTGGCGCGTTGCCCCATGATATCAAACTAGCACCACCATTTGTTTATCTCCTCAAAGAAACATTTGGAGAACGATTTTTCTCGAATAAAAAAAGTAGAATGATTAGTTTGAAATTAGTTTCGTATAAATTCAATTTATTATTATTATTATTATTGAGAAATAAAAAAAATTCAATGGCACTGAAAAAAATGAGAATGTTAAAGGAAGACTTATGGTAAAAAAATAACATTGGTGTAATTTTATAGTAAATATTTTAGGAAACAATTATTTGTAGAATATTTTTGGTTTATACTTGACTCGCCATCGTACCTCTAATTGATTTCAGAAAGACAGAAAATCTTTTTAAGTTAAAAATCACACAAAAATGTTATGCGATTATTCTCCAAAAATAAAAGAAAACCATTTATTAATTTCTAAAACAAAAGCGTACCAAAGAATCTCAGCATGCATATCAAGAATAAATACTAAAAAAATACAAATAAATAAACAATAGCCAGCTGATTTTTAAGCGATACCGGAAATTGACAATAAAAAATTGAAATATTTTTCTCAAAAATGTATGATGATGTAAATCATTTTCTGTTGTGTTTTTTTTTTCATGAGTCATTTTCGAAAAAGAAAGTTTAGTAATAAAGTGTTTATGAAGTCAGCTTAAGAAAGATATAAACAAGAGAAATAATCATATTTCTTTTATTAAGTCGTCATAAGTAAAAGGCAAAAAAAAAAAAAAAGAGTTTAATTTTATCTTTTTTTTATGTGTAAGTTATTGATTACTAACAATTAGTCTTCACTGTGTTTGATTCATCACGTGATTTCCTTAGATACGATGTATTTGGTGTCTGTAGAATTCTAAGGAAAACTTACTCTTAAAAAAGTTCTGTATTAATTCTTAAAAATCCTACTTTTCAAGATATATTTATTAAAAACGCCTTATTATTAAAAAGAATACATTCAAGAAAAAATAATTTTATGCGAAAGATTCAATAGAATACAAAAGGTATAGAACTTGACATAATCAAATATTAAAAAAAAACTTTGATTTATCATCAATATTTATGATACATGCTTTTTAATTAATATCAAATTCATGACTTCTAAGACATTTGTGTCACATATTTATGTATTATTACTAACTTATTTTATTTTATCATGTGTATCATTCATACCGAAATGGTATTCTACAAAAAAATATTGCGATACTTCAAACATTTATTCTCAACTTTTCTTGTCCATTGGTGAAACAAAAATATCCACTAAAATTTTAAACGCAATACAATTTGTTTTAATAATGCCTTTAAATATACAATATAATATCAAACTATAGTTTTAAATACGTATATTTGCTTACATAAAAATTCATTTTCAAAGTAAAATAGATTCAACACTTAAATTTATTCTCAAAATTTTTTTAAAAAATTATATTTTGGAAAGTGTAACAAATTTTCCTACTCACCTTTGTGTAATCATGAATTTTGCTGAACCTTAATAATTACCAACAAAGTTCTAAATAACAAGTATTTGTTTTCTTACAATGAATGATAAAAAACATCGTTAGTACATATTAGCTGGGCATTAAAAACATGAAGAAGTTAGCCATTTATTTTTCCGTTTGCGAGAATTATTTTAATCAAATGACATTGTCAATGTCTACATTAACATCAAAGAAGTTATAGAATAAAATGAAAATGCATATAAAAATTATTTGCATTGAATAAGGTTGCCAAAATCTGATTAAAAAGCCGTTTAACTGTATTTAATGTTCGAATTATTTTTGTTAGTAAGTTAAAAATGCCAAAAGATAAATGTAATAAATCTTGTATATAAAATAGCAATAAAAATGGAAGGACAGTATTAAATTGAATATTTAAAAAAATGTTTTATGTGTTTTAAAAACGTATAAATGCTATGATTAAATGAATCATTTTTCGTTTGGCCTAATGAATATCGTTTGTTATTTAAAAATGTTTGGAAAGATAAATAAGAAAAAAAAATCCTTAATGGGCTTAAAATTGGCTTTGATATTTCCGTAATAGAATATAATATTAAAATTTCCATCTGCATTTTTGGGAGGGAATCCAGAATAGATTGAAACAATCACACATTTCGAATAGAAGAATGGAATAAGAAATCGGAAATTGCAGAATTGAATTTAGAAGCACTAGTTTCGTATAGAATGGATAAAATCTAGAGAAAAGTTAAGAAAGGAGTATTTTTAATTTACATAAAAAGAGGAAAAGTTTTTTTTTTTTTTTTTTTTTACAAAAGCAATGTTAATGTGGGTAAAAAGATGCCCGTATATTTTATTAATTTGAAAAGTAATCGATTTGGAAAATAAATATAGTTAGTGTATTAAATATATATTCATAATACTAAACTTACCTATAACAACAAAATGAATCCTAGTCAATCCAAGGCAGACTTTTTAGTACAATAGAATAGAACTTCATTAACAACAGTGCATTAGTTGATGTTGACAAAACCTAGACACAGTTTCACTTCTATTAAAGAATGTGCTCAACAGCAAAAGTCAATTTTGGCTAATGTTTTTTTCAACTAATTTTGAACGTCTTCCAAAATAAAATTAGATTTTGGTGTCTTTTGACTCGGACACTGCATGCACGTTTATATTTACAAAATTCTTTTTAGCATGTTTACAAATAAAGCTTTCACTATTTTGAAACTGAAAACACACATTAAATGTCTGTATGACAGAATTTTAAGAATTCTTAATTGCTTGCTTTTAAATGTGTCATTTTTTATCAATGTAGAAAATACATTTACAAGCTAATTACCTGATAGTCTAAAGAATTTTTAATACATCTCTAAAAATAAAAACAACGTAAGAAAGTACATGAGAAGCAACATACTCGCTTTATTATGCTTCTGCATCAAGATCTATATATACCTCATTATGTATACAAAGAAATACATTTTAGTATTCTAAAAAGCGGGCAAAAGACTACAACTTATAGAAGAATCATTGTTTAAAATTCATTTCAAATTCTTGCCCCTCAATTTTTCACGCAATTTCTATAAAATATGTTGAAGAATATATTTTAATTTAGTACATTTACCAGAGTACAAGTTTTTATAAATCTTTACTTGTGTAATTCGATTATATTACCAGATCTCTCATGAGAAAGGATTAATGTATGCAATAATTAGCATCAAAGCGAAATCTCTTTCGCGTTCTTTCTTTTATTTACATTTTTATTAATTGCTTATATTTATACATAGGAGAAAAGTGACTCACACACACTCATTCACTCATCTCGATATAGTTGAATAGATATCCACGAAGAAAAAGTTTACGAAAATAGGCTCCCACGGGGGTTGCAGGGACGTTATATATAAAAATTACTGTTCTTGAACTATAAGAACTACAGACTTGAAATTTGGCGGTCTTGTTTCTTTTGTTGAGAAGATAAACCCTAAGAATGGGTTTTGTGGAAAATCAACTCGCAAGAACGGGAAAAGGAATTTCGGGGGTGTAACAGATAAAAAAAATTTCCGTTTTGAACTATTAGCCCTACAGACCTGAATTTTGGCAAGTATATTTCTTTTGTTAAGTAGAGATCCTTTTAATAGACCCTGAAGGACGGGAGTGGTTGCGCGAGGACGTAATAGATAAAAAAAAATTATCAAAATTTTGTTTTACGTAAGGTTCCCCATTTCTAGATTTTAAATCATGTAAAAAGAAATTATATAGAAAACACATATTACAAAAAGGAATATACAATTTTAATGATTCCTCACGCCTTAGATCTGGTAACATGACACATTAATAGTTTATTCATTTTTGCTTTTGATAATATCTCTATTTCGGAAAATCCATCGTAAATTGTTACTCATCCTGTTCTACCTTTTGTAATGTTTGATAAGTATCTTACTTAATTTTAATTAGAATATTCTAGTTTCTTTTATATTAAATATTCCTCATGCTTTAAATGCTATGTAAACATCAGAAACTGATCGTTGTGAAATAAATAATTCTTCAATTGAGTTTTACTTATTAGCTTCATGAATATTTTATTTATTGCTTATCGGATAATCATTATCAATTTTGCTCAGCGTTTCTCAAACTGTGGGGCGTGCCCCCCTAGGGAGGCGTGATAACTCTACGTGGAGGGCGCAAGCATATCGAAAGTCGAAAATTAAAAAAAAAATATTTAAAAAAATTATTAATTTACTGAAAAGATGTAAAACAAAATAAATTATAATGGAATAAAAAAAAATAAAATGTACATTTACACTAATACAAAATACACTTTGATAACTATTTTATTAATACTAAGTTAAGAACACAAGCTTAATAATTACCACTGACCCCATGGGCTTGTCATATACAAAATTTAACACTTATCTTGATAATTTTTACCTTTTATAATTAAAGTCGTGTTGTAGAGCTTTAGCGTCAAAATATATTATTATTGAATTCAATACATTGTTATTGTATGGAGAGGGGAGGGGGGACGATGAAAATTATGATTGAATATTGGGCCGAAAACTTCGAAAGTTTGAGAACAATTCGAAAATCAAGGTCTGCTTAGTAAACGCTTTTAGCTGTTTGTACTCATACATATTTAACAGAATTTTTATGTAATTAATTTTTTTATACACCTGTTTATTTCAACTAATTTTAAAAGGGCAAAATTTCTTCCTTTTCTGTAACATATCACAAATAAACTGAAATTATAGTTCTCCCTAAAGTAAAATTCAAAATTAAAATATAAGTCTGCCCTTGAAAAAATTATAAAAGTCTCTTTGCAAAAAATTGAATTCGAATAAATAAGGAACGAGACGAAATGATATTCTAACGGGCAAAAAAATTTTTGTAATTCATTGAAATTACTAAAGTTCTGTTGTTTTTTTTTTGTAATTTTATAAACTTGAATGATGTTAAATTTCAAGACGGAATTTTAATAACAGTTTATGGTTATACTCTAGTAAGAAAATCAAATAAATTATATAATAGATGATGAAACATTAAACTAAAACAGACAAAAACAAAAGTGTTTGGGTGCATTACAAAGTTTTCTCAGTCGTGACCACCATTACTCATTCACAGTGACGAAATACTTTTAACCCCTAATACACTTTCATGTCAACTTACGTCACTTTTTCACATTTACGCGTACACTTCATCTGCTTGTTTCGAATTTGTCTCCTTCTGCTAGGCAGACTACTTTAAAAATAACTTTCGTTTTCGCTGTTGGCAACTGAGATCGTTTTCACCTTTTTATTTGAAGACGAAAATGCTAAGTGCTGAACTTTTTGCACGAACTAGAAGTAAGCCTTTCTCTTGATCCTCGTATTTCTTCTAGTTAAAAAAATAAGGCTAAAAATAGAAGTTTCTTTTTTTATATATTGGGGCAGCTGAGTTGAAATTATTATTCTTTTAATACAGTACATACGAGACCTATTTGGTTCTCTGCCAAGGAAAATGGTTATTTGCTAAAAGCTTGAAAAAAAGTTTAACACGACAGAGTTAAAAAGTAGCAAAGAGTAAAATTTTTATTCTGGATCATGGGGTGGGTAAGAATTGAATCCTTCCAAATATCTTTGAATAAGTCTTACCGAAATAGAAAATATCTTGAAAAACTGGTCGAAATGAAAAAGAATTTGCAACACATTTTGGTTCATAACGACCATTTAGTACATTTTGGTTTGTCCTTGTAACAAAATTGTTCACAAGTATCTTATCATTATAATTTTAAAGACATCATCGATAAAAACACATGTATTGTTTTCCTTAAGTGTATTTAATGGTTCTTCGGTGTTTAATAGTTTTTTTTACAAGCTTAGGCGTATGTGCCCAGAATTTCAGGTTCTTTTGAAATTGGTTAATCTACACTATTAAAATAAATTCGAAGGTAAACAAACGTATCTATCTACCTATCTATGCGTCTAGGTCAGGGGTCGGCAACCTTTTGAGTCGGAAGAGCCAAAAATTACAATTTACAAAATTTAAAACTTTTTTAAGAGCCACAAAATTTTTTCTTGCCAACAATAAATAGTACTTGCAAAAATAAAGTTTTTTGATATTTAAAAAAAAACTAATCTATTTATTTATAAGAAAAAATATCTATTTATTCATTTATAAGTAGCGTCAAGAAAAGGTCGAAAAATGGGAGCTTCACCACCTGGCGGGAAAAAATGGCAATTATGCGTCTTAATCTGTTTAATTAATATATTTTTAACTAATTGCAATATTGGGATATAAATGGTCAAAACAGATTCCTCGGATCATTCCCGACCTTTTGGTACCTTCGGCGAATTTCTGCGTCGTGCGGTTTGCGAGAAGATACACTAGTCGCAAAGTTGCTCACATAGATACGTTTGTTTACCTATACGTATTTAACAGTGTAGATAAATAATATTTGCGTATGGAATAAAGAGCCGCAGGTTGCCGACCCCTGGACTAGGAGTATCTAGTACTTCTCACGAACCGCACGACGCAGAAACTTGCCGAAGGTACCAAAAGTTCGGGAATGATCAGAGAAATCCGTTTTGACCATTTATATTCCGATATTGCAATTAGTTAAAAAGATATTAATTACAAATCTTAAAACGCATACTTATTTTACTTTTTTCCCGCCAGGCGGCGAAGTTCCAATTTTTCGACCTATTTTTTTCCATCCCAGACGTTTTTAAAACATGATCTGATTTTTTTTATGAGACTCAGACAAAAAATAATTGCAGAATCGGAAAGATAATTTACTTCGAAACGATACGGTATAATTTATTTTACTAAATAATGATATTTTCTACTTTTTACCATTTTTTCTAAAATGAGCCAAAATTGATGTTTTTATGAAAATGATTTCTAAATCGTTCCGTTTGCATTTTCTTTCGCGTTAATGAAATGATATTCTATACTAAAAAAGTTCATGCTTTTCTCTTTTAGAATCAGTCATTTAAAAAAATAAAATGTCAAAAGCTTTTTTTTTTTCGATTTTTCGAAAAATACTCAAAATTTTATTTAAATACTTAATAACTTCTTTATTTATAAAAATAATCTCATGAAACCTTTTTTCTGTGTCCAGAACAATATATCCGTAATCTGTACAAAGATTGAAAAAATTTCTTTAAAATTATGAATAAAAACTTTTAATAAAAAACTGGATTTTACTTAATAGGATGACTGAAAATTTTGCGCATGCGCGACAGGTCACTCTTTTCGAGGTTTCAGTTTACAAATGGGAAGTGGAGCTGGTACATGTGCGAAGAGACCTATCGATAGTTAAGGCTCAAATCGATTGTTAATGACTTTTATGCTGTAGCGGATTCCTTTAAAATATTTATGGCTTTTGTAATTTCGAAAATTTCTATTTTTCAGTTTATTTTCATACATAAACTATTTTTTTAAAAAATGTACCTTTCCGTTTCCAGGGGCTGAAAAAATTCCAATCTTAGTGGAGTTGTCTCTTGTGACCCCATGTTCTTGACTAGTCTCCATTCATTTGTAGTGTTAATAAGTCGTACTAGTAACTTCATTTCTAGTAGATCGAAAATGTTTATTCATTAATTTTAAAACAAATTTATTTTTATAGTTCTGAAAGTACAGTGACCTCTACAGTGATAATGTATATTCCTTGACATTATTTTTTCTTGTTTTCCTTGCAACTTTTCTTTTTTTCTGTGTGACAGGTATATATAAGATACATAAAATAAATTGATATTAATTCACAAAAAGGTGTGAATAATAATTTTTTTTAATAAAAAATGTTTATGAATTTAAAATTTGTTTTAGGTGGTTTATAAAGTATATTGAAAGATGAACCTCTATATATAACGAGTTTTCCATACAACAAACTTTTTTCGGGATTTAGCGACTTTGTTAAATAAAGGTCCAACTGTATTTATAATCATAATTTGTAAAGATGAAATATAAATGAGACTGTGTTAAGTTAACACAGACAAATTAAATCAAATATTAGATAAGAGTTCATTTTTCATATTCTATTTTATTATTCATTAATTAAAAAAATCATCACAAATCTTATAAGTTAGATTTAAAATTTATGTGTGCATAAAGCTGTTAAAATTCAAACTAAAAAAAAGCTACAATATCCTTACAACAACAAACTCATTTTTAGGATAAAAACATTTACCCAAAAAACTTCAGAACACAAATACATTTTCAGAAATTTAGTTTATTTCTATTTTGATTTCAAATAATTATAACTTGGAAAAAAGAAAATTATAGCAGAATAATGTTAATTTTTTAAGTAGTTTTTTGAAATTGTTAATAAAAAAATATTTAATTTTTTTAATTTTAATATTCTTTAAATTATAAAGTAGCAAGAGAAAAAACTTCAAAAAAAAAATATTTCCTTTAAAAGTTAACAAATTCAGCAACTGTTTTAAAAACAGCTCACATTTATCAACACTTAAATATGACACAAATGCATACTAATTGTAATTAGTATATTAGAGGGAAAAAATACCATACATAACACAAATATATACTTATATTTGATAAAACGTATATTTTGTTTTAGTTCTTGTTTTACAAATTTTTTTAAAAAGAAGTTATGTTAATAATAAAATTTAACATGAAATATCAATATTCTTACCAAAAATAAAAATAATTGATAAATTTTTTTTTTTGTTGTGAATATATAGTTAAATAATACAAATGAAAAAAATTAAATTAACATACATATACATTGCTATTCTTTTTATGAACTCAATACAAGCAATTACATTAGTGGATTGAAAGAAAATTAATTATTTGGATATACGATATATAAAATTACAAAAAAACAAAACATTTCAATAGAGACACAAATGTTTGTAAAGTTAACTCTTATGCATTGAAACCCTGAAAGAGAGCAATTTTTTTCATAAACATCAGAATCCTGTTAGCTAATAAATTATGCTATCAAAATTAAAAATCTTATACCATATAAAAATATTTTATAACACAACATATTTTAAAATTCATTTGAATAAATAGATATCTTTCTTTTCTAAACATGTATTTACTAAACAACAGTAAAAATCACAATGACACAACATTATATATATTTTTAGAATATAATTCTTGATAACAAAGCCTATTTCTTTATATTAGCATAAGCAGTTATCATAAAAAATATATTATTTAAGTATTTTAAAATACATTTGTAATGTTTTTCCTTCCTGAAAAGCAAGCACGCTTCCACTTCAATAAAAAAAATTTTAATTACAAATTCAAAAAGGAAAGATAAACGTTATAATCAATGAAGAAAATCAATATTTTAAATGATGAAACTTTTTTAAAAAAAAGAAAATAGATGGCATGATAAACATGTTTATTAAAAGTGTAATACATGTTTGCATACATTAAAAATTTGGAAAGGTTATGATGATAGATAAAAATTTAAATTTTAAATTCAAATATCTTTAAAAATTCTAATTAAAATATATTTCCTAAATGAAGTCTTTTCAACAAACTGTAAAAGCACATGATCCAGATTGTTAGATTAATATACATTACCTAAGTTCTTTCCTCCTCAATTTAAATATTTAAAACACATCAAAGAATATTAATATATTTCATTAAGATACAACTTTATATTCTCAAAAATACTTTATTTGGCATTTGTTGAAAAGAATACAAATGAATTTAATTTGGCATTTAATTATTCTTGGAATGTATATTCTAATGTTCAAGAAATATTTTTAATTGTTTACTTTTTGTCATTAGGCATTTCAGCTAAATGAAATGTAATATAAAAGCAAATAATGAATACTACACAAATAAGCATCTTTTAACAATAATATAACACAAAAATAACATTATAAAAATGTTCTGTCATAAAATCAGCAAAATGAGACATATAATTTTATTTTTAAAATGTTAACTTTCCTATTTTATATGAAAAATAAAAATTGCATAATGTGTTTTATTAAGTATAATATATTTTTCAAAATTTAAAAAAAAAGAAAACATACTAATGAAATAAAATGCAAACTGTTTTTGATAGTCAACTTGCATAAATAATTTATAAAGAGGGGGAAAAAACATGTATATGTATTTAGAGAATACTTTCAGAATTTTTCTCAGAAATGAAAATATATATTAAAATTACATTCATATAGTATTAATGTATATTTTTTACAAAAATTTAACATTAAATTTCTAATTATGCATAATTTTTTTAAAAAGATTTTTTTTTTTTTTGAGAAATATGATTAAGTAGTGACACATCATAAGATGAAAAATAAATATGCTGATCCTGTAACCCAGAGCAGAATAACTATTTTACATTCACAATATGCAAATATACAACCAAATATACCATTGGAAAATATAAGCTCCAAAAATGTATAAAATGTTCAATTTCATTATATATCCTCATTGAGTTTCTCATTAAAAAAAAATATAACACAAAAAGAAATTTAACCTATACTAAATTAACAAAATATTTCTTCTAAAAACACAAAATACAACTTTAAATTACAAATACATAAGACACAAGTTCAAAAATATGAAACTTTGATTGCAGCTGTATAGTAGCATAAACAAAAAGAAAACTTGTAAGCATATATAAGTCATGGGGGGGGGGAAGCATTTTATTTACATTAAAGTAGACAAGCACAACAAAATACAAGTGCGAAAAAAAAATCCCTTTATTTTGACTAGATGATCCCTGTTAATAATTCAGATTTTTGAATGTCTAGGGGCAGGAAACATTTTATGGTATATAATTAAATTATTATATATATGAACTAAAAGGATTATATAATAAAGGAACAAACAATTTTAATTTAGTGATTTTTGATGTAATAACATTTTACCAATATTACAAGTGACCGTCTTTTTTTCATATGTGCATGTGTAAAATTTATGAAATCCTCAGAGAAAACTTTGTAAATTGATGAGGTTTTACATTGGTTCAATGACATACAACAAAATTTTTAATAAAATATTTCACTTAGAAGTGTTTTCAATTGAATATTGTTTGTATAACAAAATATGTATTTATCACTAAAATAATATAAAATATTTGGCCTAATTATTAAGAAAAAAAATATAATTATAAAATACATATAAAACAATTTGTGTGTGGGTGTAAGAATTCAAAACAACTTATCACTTAAGATGGTGTCATGAATAAATAAATACTTGGCCTGATACATTTTACTAAAGTCATGCATCAATTACTTAATGTTATCGTTGTCCCATTGCAAAATTCACAAAAACTTGCTCTAAAGTTGTCTCTCCCACAGAATAGTCTTCAATACTGAACAATGATTTGGCTTCTTCCATTAATCTAAATATTTCTGACCAGCTAAGTTGTGACCTTGGAATGTGATACAGAAGAAGATTTTCATGAGCACTTTTTAGTGTGGCACTTTGAAAGGTTCTCTCAACAAATGCTCTCACATCATCCATATCCCGTTTCAGAGTATTACTTGATGTTAAGAAGCTAGGTCCAAAATGACCAGATGATCCATCAATGGAATGGGCAGTATTTTTTAATGGATTCACATCTCTTAAGGCATGCTGACCAATCTTAATCACAAGAGTAAATCCTTCACCAAATTTGCTCTTCAAGTGTTGTGGACTTCCCAAACAGCAAAGTTTACCATTGACCATAATTACCAAGCGACTGCACAATGCTTCACATTCTTCCATACTGTAAAAGAAACATATAGTGATATGTAGCTAAATAGTAATAAAAAAAAATAATAAATAAGCAATAGATTAAGTTACTTCTGAAATGTAAGCACAAAAAAAAACCATATTAAATTATCCCTAAAACAAGATTCAAAATCAAATAAGTGTTTTTAAAATTTTCAAAAAACAAATTTTCCAATTTTTTTCGTATGCTTTCGGTAAACTACCTAATGAAATTTAATTGCATTTTTAAAAATTATAGCTTTTCACAAAATATTTAATAAGTAATTAGTGAAAAAATAATCAAAAGAAATTAAGGTAATTATTTCTTACTTGAAAGACCATGATATATTTTGTTTTCTTTAGCCCATATCAAAATAATTAGAGGAACTATTGCAAACAATAAATATGAAACAAAAATTTGCATTTATAAAACATTAATACAACATTCAAAATACCATACAAAATTAACACAGCCAGAAGAAATTTGTAAAAAAGTTCTACATAGTTTAAAAGCTCCACAATTTAAAAAAAAAATTAAGTTTTTAAAAAAAAAATTCTTGAAACTGCATTGTAAAAATATATTAGATTTTTACCTGTGGGTAGTTAAAACCACTGAGCGCCCTGTCTCAATAACTTGAAGCAATGTATTCCATAAACATCTACGAGATACAGGGTCCATTCCTGTTGTAGGTTCGTCAAGAAAAATTAGAGAGGAATTGCCTAATAATGCTATAGCTGTACTTAATTTTCTTTTATTACCACCACTGAAATAAAAAAAGAGAGATAAGGAAAGAAAAGAAGAGGGAATTAATAAGTAAATAAGCTCTAAATGTGGAAAAATCTAATCTTGCATAAAACAAGAAAAACAAATTTATTTGAGAAAAGGACCTTTAAACGTAAACTTACAATTTTTTCTACATATCTTTGAGATCCAGTTACCTTAACAAATAATGATACTCAATATTATTTTACCAAATATTCTCACATGCAATTAAGTCTTTTAAATGGTATACTTCAGAAAATATCAATACCATCAATAGAAATAATTTAAAATATTCAGAAGAAAACAAATTAATCATTGTAATCTTTTTTCATGAATGATGCTTTCAAAATTTGTTAAATACATTAAAAGAGTGAGAAATTCAATTTGAACTTAACACAAAGACGGATTCTAAAAATAGAAATAGTAGAAAACTTTTTAATCCAAAAATTGAATCCCAATATGCATATGTACAAACATAACTATACTAAATCAGGTAAGCACCAAAACATACATCAGGCAAAATATGAACTACTAAAAATGTTATATAGCAGAGGTATAATTTATATTAAACATTCATAATAAAATTGAAAGCAACTCTAAAAAATACTTATTAAATTTTTATTTCTTCATTTACTGAATTTTGGATGAAAGAGATTTCAAAGCAGCCTTTTTTGTGTGAATCATGATCCAAACATTAATTTTTCTCTGCTGTTTCTAATCAATAATAAATGACAATTTCAAAAATAAAATCAAAGAGCTCATTTGTTCATCTGATAATACGTATCTAGATAAAATAGGAGCTTTTAAAAAAAAACATCTATACAAATTCGTAAAAAATTTCACAAATTTTTTACGAATAAAATCAAAGGCCTTTCTATGATGATTTTCTTAAAAATAGAGGGTGTCATATGATTTCAATACTATCTACAGAAGCATATTATATATGATTCATATATTTCCATTATTAAATGAATATTTCTCTGAAATTCGAATCCGTCTCCCTCCCTCTGAACTTGTATGGAAATATTCGATACAAATTTTAAGGAAAATTATAAAAAGACAGTCAGTATAATATCAATACATAAAAGCTCCTTTCCAATTTTTTAAAAAATATCATATAATTAAAACAAATTACTAAATCTTTCATACCTGTATTCTTTTACCAGTTTATCAATATGTATCTGGAACAAAAGTAATTCACTTATTGAGTTGACCTGTTCAGCTATCTGACTTTCTGGTATACCCCTCAGTCGAGCAAATAAAGTAAGAGTTTCTCTACCAGTAAGCTGATCAATTAGACCATCAAACTGAGGACAGTAACCAATTTGGTTTTGAGCCTGAAACAATAAAAAATAATTAAAAACCAGTATTTAATTTTAATAATTAAAATACAATTCTTAAAAAAAAGGCAGGATTTAAAAACTAAAATTAAAAATATAATAATTAAAAAAAAAAATAATGCAGAAAAACAAAATTTGTTAATGATTATTTAGAATACTATTGATTTAATATCATACAGAGGAATTATGAAATTCTCTATATCTATCACACATTAAAGTTTTTACTATAATAAATGAAAGATATTACTAAAATAAGAGCAAATTTTGTTCAAAAATTGATATATTGTATGTACATCACTTATACTAAATTTAACAAAGCAATTTTGCAATGAAATATATTGAAAATAAATAACCATAACTTATTTACAGTTACAGAAAGAAAAAAAATTATAATCTAAGGCAATCTTAAATTTTTTAATATTTATGACTAAAAAATAACTATTTAAAAAAAATAAAAACATTAATGTGAAAACTCGATTTTGCATTGAAAATAAAAATATGAAAGAGCCATACTTAATAAAAGCATTTTACCTTCCTACTCTGCTGTTTGATATCATAACTATCCACATATATCTCTCCAGAGCTAATAGATGTATCACCAGTAATCATTTTGAAAGTTGAAGTTTTGCCAGCACCATTTAAGCCAAGCAATCCAAAGCATTCACCTTTTCGAACTCCAAAGGACAATTTATCAACAGCAACAAAGGAGCCATATTTTTTGGTCACATCTTTGATAATTAAACGATTTGTCACGGCCAATACACCTTTTGGAGTATTCTGAATTTTGAGCCTTTCAGTACGAACATCATCATCTTCAACAGCTTCAACTTCAATGACTTCAGACAGAGTTGGGATGGTACTCGGAGTGATTTTGTGACCTTTGATTTTGTATTTGAGGTATCTTAAGAAATTCTTTTCACATAAAATGAGAAGGCATGTAAAGGCAATTGCTTGAATAGCAAAAAATATAAGTTGTTTGCCAATACCAGGGCTTTCCAAGGAAAAGTAGTTTTCTTCCCATGGTATACAAACTGAATCGCATTTACCTTAACAAATTGAAAAATGAATCAAACAATTAACAAGATAAATTATGGAATTGATAAATATATACATAATATACATGCAAATAAAACATAGTTTTATGCTTATGAGATCTTAAATAAAATTTTGCCAGTAAAAAGTAAATTTTTTCCTTGATTTAAATATTTTCAAAAATAACTCTTTTACACTTTGTTTTATTGGTTTAAATTTAAAATATAAAAAAACATATGCAAATAAATTTTAAATTATAAGTTTTTAAATGAAAATATGGATTAATATTTAACATCTATAAAAACATGATTATGGTAACTGGATTTTAAAATTATTAGTATATTTAAAATAATACTATTATAATTATATCACAGACAAAATACATTATACAAAAAAATATAATGAGAAGTTTTCTTTAAGATTTACCTTTGCAACAAGGCTTTGCATAAGCAAAGTAAGGAGGAATTTCGAACTCGCAAACTAATTCAATATCATTTGTGTTACAAAAGTTATTAAATTTATGATTTTGGTACAGATTTCCCACGGCTCGGCCCAAATCATAATTTGGTATAAATATAGAGAAAATGTAATCCAGTACATCAGCAACAGATTTCACATCTAGATCCGGAATTTCCAAAATTGTTACAGTTAAAAGGGTAGCAATACCTTAAAAAAGATACAAACCAGTTATAATAAACATAAAACAATTTAAAGATAGATGTTTATATATAGATGCAACAACAAAGAGGAAGCACATATATTAACCCTTTGATGGTTATGAACGAGTTCAATTCAGGAGCAAGATTTTGACCGAAATGGTTAGAAACGAGCACTATTCACGTAGTGAAATCTTTCCTTAATGCACGTTGATGAGCTGAGCTCATTTGGGATTATTCTGCATTGATTATTTTACAAACAAATCCTACTTGCAAAATTTAGTTAACTTTACTGTCTACAGATGGCAGTATGGGTTCCATGTGAATTTCTTTTCATAATGAAGGGGGAATTTTTTTTTTACCTTGTTCATTTTATGTGTATTTTGGTGCGTTTTTTAGGGTGCTTGTAAAGTAAAATGGTTCAAAAGCGAAAGGTAGATAATTATCATTGTGATACAGGAAGCTTATCAAGTTTTGAGTCTGTTGAAGACTTTGTTCACAGCATATCAAGCACAGAAGACGATTCAAGATGTATCAGAAGACATATTTATTTAGTCCTTTCAATTTAATAGTTGTCTTATATTTATAATTAACTATTATTATTTATATAATTGATTATAGTCATTTATAATTTAATAATTATCATTTCTTAATTATTTTGAAGTACGTAAAAACTGTTATTTATGTACTACAAACACTTAAAGAAATTTTTAAAACGCGTGAGGCGAGCTATCTAAGGCATCGCCAGAGAAGGGTGACATTTTCGGAAGAACGGATGCTAAAAAGCTAAATTTTCATATTGTAATATCCTATATCCATAATTAGTAGTTTATTGTTGGCAAGAAGAGAAAAAATTCAAAATGTTAATTATAATATTCAAATTCTAATTCTTTCAGTGACTTTTTCAGCCAAATTTTTCTATGATATAAGCACTTTTACAAAACATTTAGAGAAAATAACTAAACATGGTAATAACTAGTAGAATTTAACATTTTACAATTACTATTAAGTTAACTAAGAATATAATTAGGTCTCTGCAATACCATCCATAATCTGAAATTAAAGTTCTTTGCTACAGTTCTGCTTTTAATATTTATTTACAAAAAAATCAATTTTCAATGAAAAATTAAAATCCTTCAGTCTTATTTCATTTATTTATTAACCATGTATATTGTTCTTGGATTTCCATAAAACAAAGAAAGGTCACTTTAGATACAGTACACTTACCCACTAATATATTGAAAAGACAAATTCGAACATAAGCTGTGGATGGGGACATAAACATGAATGTGCAGCAATAAACAAAAGGCAAAATAGCTAGTCCATGGATAACAAAAATGAGAAATACTCGACCTATATAAAAAGAAATTTGCATTTTGTAGTGAAAATGAAGCTATAAAAGGAAAACATTTAAATTTAAGCAAATCAAATTGTATGTAACATTCTTAAATATTATTAATGCCATCCATTTATAGAATTAAATTTAGTCAATCACATCCAAAACAAAAACTTTTCTGTATTTAATATGGGAAAAGATAGAATAAAAAAATACGGATTTTGAATTATTTATCAGTAGTTTTTAACTTTATGGCAACCACTCAGAAGGATCCTAAAACATTTTTCAAACTAACAAAAAGTATCATATTTTTAAGGTTTTCAGTTGAAATACAAAACAATATCGAAAATTAATGATTTTACTTAAAGTTATGCCCGATCATTAATGTCCCTTTTTCTTCAAATGGGCTTTCTAAGCAAAAACAAAATATTCAAACCATTGAGGAACTTAGGATAACTAAACAAATCTATATGCTATTCTATAAATAAAGGTAAGGCTTAATTTTTATAACATACAAAGTAAAGTGTCATTCATTTTGTTGAAAAGTATAATATGTTACAAAAAAGAACAATTTAATTCAACTAGAATATAAACTTTGTATGCATATGTAAAAAAAAACAACCCCCCCCCCCCCCCCCCCCCCCCGCCCCCCCCAATATCACATTTAAAATCACTAATAAAGAAATTCGTATCTTATCATACATGAATGTTAAAAAACAGCTATATGAAATATTAGTGTGTTTACCTTGCTCAACAGGAGAACTGAATCCTTCAGTTCCAAAACATTGGAATACAATAAGAACCAAACAGCATGGTATGAGGTAATTTAAGAAGTCCCACAAAAAGGATGCAAGCCAATAAGAGAACAAATTACCACCACTGACTCTTTGCAAATGCTTGGATCCTGAAGCACGTTCTTTTATGATAAAGATAGCAAAGCTAGCAACAAGGAATGACATACCAAACATAATGTCTTGAGCAATTTGATAAGATTCAGTCATATCAGTCTGCTGTTGCTTTCCCTAATAATAAATAATTGAAGATAATTAGAAAAAAGTAATGAAAAACATAAGCACACATTTTTTTCTTCTTTTCCCTTTAATAAATAACAGCAATTTTTTAACAAGTGAAACTAAAAATGTAAAATTTTTCAAAAATGTATAACTACTTAATGACATGATATAAAATTATAAAACATTTCATTATTGCAGATCTGTCCTGAGGATATTAAACACTGGGCACAAACTGGTAAATAATTTGAGCTAGCCACTCATTACAATAATTGGCTTGAATGTACTTTTAAATATAACAATTAATATAGAAAAAATTTTAAGTCAATTCCTACTTAGGTCAACAAAGAAAAATTTTATTTTAGTTACTTTTACAATTAATATAAATATCTATATACATATGATAGAATCACAACATTGTGACAAAGTCAAAAGCGATTTTCCCTGCAATTTTCCATTTTTCTTTCTATATATGGTGTTGGACTATTTCTTTTGTTTGTTTGTTACTATTTATTCATTAGTTAAATTTAATTATTCTAATAAAATAATATAGCAAAAAAGAAATCACATTCTTAGAAATTAGGCTGTCCTGGGTGGGATTTGAACCCATGACCTTTGGATTAGAAGTTCAATGTACTATCCATTGTGCTACAGGGACACAATGAACCTTTTTCCTTTCTATGTATGCTATTGAACTATTATTTTTGTTTGTTACTGTTTATTCATTTCTTAAATTTAATTAATGAATTAATATTTGAAAAACTATTAACATCAAGTGTCATCCACTACAAGTTCAAAAAAATTTATTTGAATTTGAATGGCTTAATAGAAAGTATTTTATTAACAATTGAAGATTTGAACAAGATATAAATATAAATAAATATATATAGGGAGAGAGAGAATTAATAGTAGGAATTGAAAAAGATACAAAATTATACATGATTCAATTATTGCAAAATATCATCATTACAAGGAATAACATATCTCACCTTATCAGACAGTGAACGTGGCAAAGGATGATTGGTGACTTCAAATGCAAAAGAGCTGTTTGTCAGATATTTTAATATTGCATTATGAACTTCTTGTAAAGCAATTGCAGGTGAATGATATGCTTGATTATTGAACAAAGAGGTGATAAATGTTTTGTTCTTTTCTGCATCAAATTGTGCAGCTACCATATTATGCAAATTATACTTTCCAATATCTTGAGTAGCTACATTTAAAAGATAAGTAGTTAAATTCTCTTTGTAAGAATCAATCAAATGTGGTTGATTAATTCCAGTGAATTGAGAAGCAAATATTTCTCCAAGCTTTATAGTATGGTTAAAGTTTGCATTAACATCATAAGGAACTGCAGAACCATGAAAAGAATCAATAGATAATAATAATGGTGGTGCATCTTCTGGCTTAGGCAAAGTTTTTAACATCACAAGTGTTATAATAAGAAAAAATGGTGGTAATATCAATTGAGACAGAGTTAGAACCCAATTACGGTATGAATGTAAGATACGTTTTTCTAGAAGAGCATAAAGGTGTTGTAGAAATAATCTGAATCCCCTATTTCTGTCTGTTACATGATAATCAACACTATGAAGATCTATTTCAGTACCTAGAAACAACAAAACAATTTTAAAATTACCAAACATATTAAGATTAAATTACAAAAACCATACAGATTATAGTTAAAATGATTTTCAACTTTTCAGTATTCTGATTTTGTTCAGTTTATTTATTCTCTAATAAGAGAGTATAAAGTAAGTTAATGGTAATAAACTTCATTTTTTGAAACAATAAAACTGCATAATTTATTTTCAAATTCTTAATGCACACTAGTTTGAATTTAAACAATATTATTTTACATCACTTAGAAATTCAATAAGATTGAAATTTTAATTTAAATTAAAATCAATGTAATTTCAACCTGGGACCTGAAAGCTTTGAAGCTCATTTTTCTCTTACTAGACTACAATAACAGATCCAAACCAAACTGACTAATAGGAAATAATAAAATGTTTCCTCAAACTATTTTAGAAAACAACACTACTTTTGCTGGTAAAGTACGAGTAAAAAAAAGAAAAAGAGTATTTTTTTTACATAAAAGTTAATACATTTATTTTCATTGTATAGTAGTATAAATATTTTTATATAATAAATAATATCAAATGCATTAAACCTCTTCATTATTATTTGTTCTTATCTATTTTTAGACTTAAATTAAATATAATTGCAATAGATTTCAGAATATTATTTTTAATCAATACACTCAGATTTAAATTTTTCTTGTGAATACTCTTAGAGATCAATAAATTACACTAAAAAAATCAATAAAAGTTAACACTGATGTTTGTAGTAAAAAAATTTTAAATAACAATAGATATTTCAGTTTACTTTGTTAACGCCTTCGTGCCAAAAGTCATAAATGTCAACAAAAATCGCACTCATTTCTTTTTCAACAAAAACACACTGGCATGCAGCGATTTCTCGTTCACCCTTAGAGGGACACCTTTGAGTCAGTATCTAGGAAAGTTTTAAAATCTAAAAACTTTTGGCTCAAGATGGCACAGTATGTCCATCGGATTTGTGACACACGTAGATCTGACCTTCTACTCAAAATGAGAGAAGTAACTTACATGCACATTGGATTTTGATAATATAAACATAATGGAAAGGAATGTTTTTGAATGGTATGTTTTAAGATGGCTCTTTAAATGAGCATGTAGTAATTGTTTTGTAATAAAAGTAGGATAGTTTTATTTTCGCTAGAGCATTGGGTATTTGAATATTCAGTCCAATTTTTAATGGATAATTCGATAATGTGAACAAAATTTTTCTGTTTTTACCATAACAGTGACAAGGTGTCAAAAATGTTTAACTAGAAGTTGCAGAATACTTTAGATATTGATACTGAAACAGACTTTGAAAGTAGTGATAGTGACATTATGATACATTCTGATTGTTTTGTTCAAAAAAGACTATCAAACCTAATAATAGAGAGGACATTTCAGACATCCATATGCTGAGTACATCATTAAATATTTCTCTATGGCCATTCAGAATGGAAAAAATTTAGTTTTCTTTAACTCACATTACAACAATAGCAATTACTATAAAATCCAGCATATAATGAGTACTTTTGACACAAAAAATGAGATTGAAATTTACAGATGTAAAACCAGTTTTAAAAATTTTATTACCAGTAATAAAAATGATAGCTTCAAATATATATATATATATGTAAAAAAAGAGATGAGCTTGAAAAAAAATTGGACTTCTACAGTGATTGGAATACTGTTTATTTAAAAGAAATGATGACATACTTAACCCCTTCGGGACGAATGTCCCATATGTGTGCCGGCATGAAACACTGTTGGCTATCAAGCGACTCGCGGGCGAGCCAGAGTGTTTCTCCCTCCACAGGCCGAACGACTCGTACGCGAGCCAAGCACCTGGAACATTTTTTAAGCTCAGTTTTTTGGTAATAGATGGCATTCTATGTCCATAAGATTTGAGATACATTGCGATCTGACCTTCTACTCAAAATGAGAGAAATATTACTCACATACACATGGTTTTTGTTTTATAAACATAAGGAGAAGGGAATGTTTCCGAATTGGGTGTTTTACGACTGCTCTTGAAATGAACATGTGGTTTTTGTTTATAGAGAAGATGAGAAATTTATTTTCGTTGAAGCATTTGATTTGGGTTTGCATTCTATATTTTAATGGATAATTAGATGTGGTAGACGAAATTTGTCTTTTTTCCTTACTTTTTTACAAGGTCAACTTTTACAAATGCTGACAATAGAATGTTTAAAAACTTGTACTTAAACAGAAAGTGGCTGAAGTAAATAAAGTATATTAATAAAAAATATATAAAGCATATTCCGTTCATATAATATACAGAACAATATTGAACAACATGTTTATATTCCGGTATTTTTATGAATTTAGGCTTCAGAAAACCCTCCGGCCTGTGAGTGACACTCGCAACAGAAACCTCTGGCCCTGGCGGAATGCGTTTGCGTCCCGAAAGGGTTAATGAATTTAAAGGGTTGTAATTTTAGAAATCTGCTATATTTTTAAAACTGAAGGATAATATCTGGAATAAATGACTTAAAAACATAATAACATTGCATACATACATTTCAAATTCCTTCCTAAAATTGGATAATATATAGTGAATATACCTAAAAAATTAAAAATGCAGCTTGAAAGCATAGGTGAGTGTTATACGCCGAATTTTATGGTAAAGTATTACAAGCGCAAGGACTGTAATGTAGAACTGTGTGCAGATCTGTTTTTGAATGTATAATGCTAAAAAATCCTTAAATGTTAAGAACATACTGAACATAAACTGCATAAAAAAATATATTTCAACAAGTAAATAAAGTACCGTAAAATCCGGCGTATAACGCGCACCCATACTTTCAAGCTGCATTTTTTAATTTTTAGGTATATTCGCCATATAACGTGCACCCCCTTTTTTACGAAGAAATCTGACACATTAGTATACATTGCTCTTATGTTTTGAAGTCATTTATTCGAGGTATTATTCCAAATTTTTGAAAAAAAATAGTATACTTCTAGAATTACATCTTTTAGTTCATAAAGCAAGTCATTTCTTTTAAATAAACAGTATTTCGATACAAATAGAAGAAAAAAATTTTTATGTTCATCTCTTGTTATTTTTAAAGCTATCGTTTTTATACTCGGCGTATAACGCGCACCCTTAAATTTCCATCTTATTTTTTGTGTTAAAAGTGCGCGTTATACGCCGGATTGTATGGTATGTAAATATAAAACATATAAAGCATTCTATATACTCTACAGAAAGAATGCGTTCATATTTTAGTATTTTCATGAATTTATAAGCTTAATAGCAAAAAACATTCCGGCCCTGGTAAAACATTTGCAAAAGAGACAGCCAGTCCCAGAGGTAAGCACTCATTTGTGGCTTTCCTCCAGAAAGGTTTAGGGGCGGACAAGAAAATGCTAATAAATTGAATACCATACATAACTTTTCTTTTAAAAAAAGTTAAAGAAAATTAAGTAGGATAAAAAAAAATAAAGTCAGCTAAGTAAGTTTTCAATTTTTCCAATATTCAATCAAATAAATATAAAAAACCTATTCTAAATCCATGAATTTCATAGCTATTATTCTTAAAATGTAAAATTTTTTTCAAAATGGGTGCACACCTGAATGTTTTAAAAAATATTCTCAAAAAGAACAACACAATTCGTACAACCAATCAAAAAAGAGCTACACAATTCTACAACTTACTTGTATCAATATTTTAAAAAAATACATAAATCCTGAATCATTACAAAAATTATCTTTCTTTGAATACAATCTAAGAAAAAAGCAATATGAACATGAAAACCGAAACAAATAAATGAGATGTAAGACACATAATGTGGAAGGCTTTTTAACCTGAATCAGAATCTGTAGCAGTTACATGAATTCCACTGTCTGCTGGTGTTGCTGATTCCCTTGCAGCCTCTAAATCTTTCACAGGTAGTACTGATTCTGATAATTCTTGAGAAGTTTTATGACCAACTCTGAAACAGAGGATGCAAATAAACTTTCTAGAAATTTGTTTGAATAATTGAGTTTTTGTCAAAACTTCACAAAATTCACAAACTGCTTCAAAATAAATGCGTCAATATAAATTTTTTATTTAGTTTCAAAAATGGAACTCTCAATGCCCAGTTTTGATTCTATATTTTTCTTTCAGGAAAAAGTAAGCTTTTGTATTTAATATATATTTAATAACAATGTGGGAACAATAGACATAAGCAAAAGAAATCTAACAAAGAAAACTTGAAAATTAATACTAGCAAATAAATTTGTTTTACCAAATAAAATAATTAGTTACACAACATTTCAGACTTAAAATATCTTTACCTATCCATAAATGGGCAAATTCCTTTACTATTCACAACAATATACACACACGGACAAAAAAATTAGGGCACCAAGAAATAATGGCAGGATCGTAACGAAACTTGGCATGAAGGTACATGTCGGGAGATATGCAAATGATTTTAAAAGCAGCATGATTGCGCATTACATATAGCCGATAGAGGGTGTTTAACGTCCTTCTCCATGGAGTATAAAACAGGTAACCAATGCTTGTTTGAGTGCACTGAATGGAAAAGCTGAGGTAGACATGCCATTATGCCGTTTTCGAAGACAATATGAGCACCTGTCGCAGTTCGAGTGGGGGAGAATCATCGGCATGATGGAAGCTGGGTGATCAGCTAGGTGAGTAGCTCGTTAATTAGGCCGCTCTGATTGTGTTGTGAGGAGGTGTTGAGACCAGTGGATCCAAGAGGTGTCATTTACACGAAGACCAGATTCAGGACGCCCTCGACAGACCAGTCGTCGAGAAGACCACCACATTGTAAGAAATGCACGCGTACAGCCAACTACTTCATCGGCCACCATCCAGGCACAGGTAGCACCTTCATTAAGGGCCTCTGTGCCTTCTTGAACCATACGAAGGTGTCTGGCTGAAGGATGTTTGGGATTGCGGCACCCATTATGTGTGCTGCCCTTGACGCCCACCCATCGACGCCTCATCTTGGAGTGGTGTCGTGCACGAGGAAACTGGACTGCAGCGGAATGGAACCAGGTCGTCTTTAGCGACAAATCCAGATTCAATCTCAGCAGTGACGACAATCATGTTCGTGTGTGGAGACCCCATGGTGAACTCTTCAATCCTGTCTTTGCTTTACAGCAACACACCACTCCCACAGCTGGTGTGATGGTACGGGGTGCCATTGCCTACAATACACGGTCACCACTAGTGTTGATCAGTGGCACCATGACAGCTCAGCGGCATGTCCATGAGATCCTGCAGCCACATGTGTTACCACTCATGCAACAGCTTCCAGGAGCCATTTTTCAACAAGACAATGCTCGGCCTCACATGGCAAGGGAGTCACAAGACTGTCTCTGCACTATTACTACCCTTCCTTGGCCTGCTCGATCCCATGATTTGTCTCCAATAGAGCATACCTGGGATCATATGAGACAGCAAGTTGGGCATCTCACGAGTTTGAATGAACTAGAGGCAAGGTAACAGCAAATATGGAACGAAATGTCTCAAGACATCATACAGAACTTGTATGCCTCAATGCTCGATCGCATTGTACCGTGCATTTGCGCTAGAAGAGGTTCTACATGGTATTAATCCTCTGTCCTTTTGCATTTTGCTCTGAAATAAATTATCCTTTTCTTTGATTTTCTAATCATTTACTTAGATCAAAGTAGTCATTATGTATGTAAAATTTTGTTTCATTTTGTCAACTCCTTCTTGGTGCACTACTTTTTTGTCCATGAGTGTATATTGACTATTTTTTAAAATCCTTTATGTTAGTTTTACATATAAGAAATTTTCAACTAATCCCAGAATAATCAAATAAATTCATGATAAATGGATTATTTCTTATAAATTGACAGAGTGTACAATTTTTAATTTCTGAAAACAAATTGTATATTATTCACAATTCATACAGGTGTTAATTTCTTAACAATTACATGCCTGAGATGGAAATGAATGGGTTATTCATAATTCTCACCTGGGTTTCAAAGTGCTATAGTAAATGAAACTATGATGAATATAGCTAAAAAGAATATTTGAAAGAATATAAAAACAATTCAAATTTTATTTAGATATTTAACAGGTGTTCTATGTGTGAAACTGATTGCATGGCATACAACAATGCTACAGTTAAACTCTTGCCTCACAATGAATATATACTATCAATATGATACTATCAATATTATCAACAGTACTGTTACAACACATGGCAAAATGGTCTTGTCATGTAAAAGATGAAGTTTTCAGATAACACAGAAAGGATAACATATGCTGTCAATAATTTTGATAGTACCATGTTGAGAAAAATGTGGCAGGAACTGGTCTATCGCATTGATGTATGCCATGTAACCAAGGTTTCACACATAGAAAACCTGTTAAGTATGTCACTTGAAATGTTTCTCTATTCTTTCAAAAGGTTCTTTTTTTTTTCACTGTATTTGACTAACAAGGGGTGAACATGACTAAGGAAATTCATTTGTGGTCAAGACTTGGTGTAACAGTAGTACTCCTTTAGGATGTTCAACCCTCAATGTAATTTCGCCCAGTGGCCAGTCAATTCGGAGAAAATAGCCTTCAAAATTCATGCTTAGCTTTTATACAATTAGGTTTTATTATCTCCAGTGACACAATGGCGCAGTTGGTAGGATGCCTGCTTTCTAATCAGGCAGATAGGGTTTGAATCACACAATCAACTTTTTTTTTTCAATTCGTTTAATTATTTTTTTCTAATTAAATAAATTTATGAAAGATTTATTAAATATTAAATGATATTTTATGTAATTATTTTTTTTTATGAAGTAAAAAAAATAAATAAACTTATTATTTAAATTTTTATTTTTAGATTTAATTAATAATTAATTAAGATTAATTAATTAGTATTTAAAATTAATTGATCAGTAGTTAAAATGAATTAATAATTATAATTAATTAAAAATTAAAATGAATTAATAATTTATCATTAAAATGATTTAAATACATTTATTAAAATTATTTAAAAAGGACTTATTCAATATTTTTCTAATTAATATAATAATAATATATTTTATAAATTATTTTATATTATATATAATAATTTGTAACCAATTTTTATATGAAATATCATTTAAAATATTTATTATATGTTTTATTATATAAGTATTATTTATTAATATAAAGATATATTTATAAAATATAACTTTATATAATTACAGTAATTTTTATACTTCATAAAATACAAAATAATTACATAAAATATCATTTAATATTTAATAAACCTTTCATAAATATATTTATTTAAAAAAAATAATTAAATGAATAGAAAAAAAAAAGTTGATTGTGTGATTCGAATCCTATCCGCCCGATTAGAAAGCAGGTGTCCCACCAACTGCACTAATACATCATGGGAGATAATTAAAACATAATTGCATGAAAGCTAAGCATGAATTTCGAAGGCTATTTTCTTTGAATTGACTGGCCATTCAGCAGAATTACATTAAGGGTTGGAGCACTACTATTACACCAAGTCTTGACCCCCCAAAAATAAATTTTCCTAGTAGGGCCCTCCCCTTGTAAGTTTTTTTTTACTATAAAGCTTCAAAACTCAGGAGGGAATTATGAATAACCTTGCATGTATGTATACATAAAAATTATTACCTAATCTTTTTTGAATAATTTTTTTAGATGAATAAATTAATTTTCAGTATTGACACATTGTTGATTGATTATCTAAAGAAATATTTTCTCAGTTTTTGAATGAGCAAAAAACAACAAAATTGCATTTGAAATACCATTTAAAATGAAATAAAGTTTGATACACTAAGAGTCTGAAACAATTTAATAAGTTAATAAAAAAAAGATTTTACCCATATTAATACATTTGTACTCAAAATTACTTTATTTATTCTGTTTTAAGTTATCATTTCATTATCAGCCATCGTAATCTTGTTGCTCATATCATTTATTAAGGCTATGCAAACCAGTATCTACAAAGTAATTATGGTAAATTTTGCATCTAAAATTTAAAGTAAACTATAAAAAATTTCAAGAAATGTAGAACGTAAATTTAAAAATAACATACTTAATGAAAACTTCTTCCATAGTAGTGATAGAGGCCCCATAACCTGAAATTTTCAACTCATTTTTCCTCTTCTCAATTTCACTAAATAAAGCAGGAAATAGATGACTACTATCATGAGGAAGAATATATTTCAATTCAGTTCCTATATTGCTTGACATTTCTGCAGTAGGGACATACTGTACAATGAGATCGGTTACAGCAGATACATCACAATTATGATTCTTTACCATTACTAGATGATAACCAGCACCTATTAAATAAAACATATTTATATATGCCTATATATAAAGTACAATATTTTTTCTTTTGTATCTAGCTCACATAAATTATTTTAAAATAAACTTATGCTTTGAAACTACCATTAATTAAAAATTAATATTGATTAATATGTTTGATGCATTCATATTATGTAAATTCATTGAAAAGTAAATATTAGGACATAACTTGACTGTATGCAAATCAATAAATACCTATATCAGAAATTTAAGCTCCATTATAAATGTTATTTTATTATAAGTAGAGGTTTAGAAAATTTGATCTCCACTGCCAAATACCTAAGCATTAAATTATGTTCAATGTAAAAAAGGTACTCTTGTGTGTGTGAATATATTGATCATCAAGGAATTACAATGAGCAAAGAAAACTCAATCTTATAATATTTCATGAGCTTATTGTTTTATCATATTTAATTCACAAACAATCGTAAACAATGAAATAAAGTGAAAAAAACAACAAAGAAAACTGTTCATTTAATTGGTTAAGTTAAATTACACTCATACAGTTTTATACTTTTTTTTTTGCAAAAAAAAAAGTCGATCATTCACCTTGATCAACAACAGTCCTTATTTTCATAAGTTAAATATTTAAAATTGGCTAACAAATGATCAACTTTGAAAAATTCTCCAAACCTTTTATTATTATTTTTCTCTTTTAAATTGAAATTAGCCATACATACACAAGCATTTTACAAAATATAAATTCATACTTAAGATTTAAATGTAAAAGTATTCAGGTAAACAAACCATATTTCTTTTTCAGAAATAATGGAGAGCCACAGCATTGTATTTCTCCATCAGCCATTATAGCTATTCGGTCCCCAAGAATATCAGCTTCCTCCATGAAATGAGTAGTCAGTAAAATTGTTCTGTCCTCTTTCTCTGCTTGTAAGACATTCCATAGAGACCTTCGATGGAAGGGATCCATACCAGATGTAGGTTCATCCAAAATTACTATCTAAATAAACAAATATAACTTAAAATCTATTTATTTTATTATGATTTTGAACAGAAAGTACAATAAAGAAAATTTCTAATAATAAAACCATATATATATATATATTTGTTTAAAAAAATACATATTGTGGAAATAAAGTAAATTACACAAAATAATTCCACCACTTGAACTTCTGAATATCATTTACAATATCCTATAATATAGAAAGTTTTTAAGAAACTTAAAGTGGTGGCAATATATATACATACAGAAATATAAGGCTCATTTGCTATTATGATAACATATTTTTTCTTCATTTTAATTTTTATATTTCAGAACAAAAAATTTAAGTTGTGAGTTGACAGATCTATTTAGTAAGTGCAAAATTTAAATCCACTTTTTGTAGAGATAAAGCAGCATTAAGATACCAAAATGTGTATAGCACAACATTATGCATGTCTGCCATTACTGTATATGACTTTTTGTCATCTTTCTGGAAAAGCTTTTCTTTTTTTGGTAAAAGTCCTGAGGTTTGGAATGAGCAAGGATGATAGTTTTTATATTACCATGAATTGGAAAATGTATGAAACAGGTAGTAATTACCAGATATTTCCAAATATAAGCCAAGACAGCATTTTTCCTTGAAAAATTTACCCAAAATTCAAATTATGTACATAAGCTGAATAGAAAAAAAAGATTCATTGCAATTTTCAAACATGTCGCCATGAGGGGAAAAATGTTGTCAAATGGTGGAATATTTTCGAATCAAATTGCTGTAAAGTAAAATGCTAGATGCCAAGAGCTATAGTTTTATTCCTGGTAGCCCTCTCTGAAGCAACCACATTTTTTACATTCATTTATCTAGTACACTGTTTGTGTTAGACATTCTGCTGCATTTTTGTTTGGAAAATGAGTGGAAAGAGAAATTTGTATGTGGGACATGATTGTTGATCTGTGTTTCATGAACTGGAGGAAAATACTATTCAAAAACATGGATGCAGGGACTGATTTTGAAAGATTTGTGTAACTTTTTTCTTTTAGAATAAAAGTTTAATTTAAAATACACAAATTGTTAAAATATGCTGCTTACATATGACTAATGAAAAATGCTAAAAGAATTATTTTTCTAAACTTCGTTTTTCCTGAGATTTACAGATCTGTATAAAAGCCGACCCTTAAACTCAACATTAAACAAGCTTCAAAAATGTTTGGCTCATTTATGGTAGGTCATATTCAAAAGAATAAAAATAAGATAAATCCTCCCCATTACTTTTTTAGGAGCTTTACAATACCACTGTGTGAATTTACAATTTAAGAAGGCTCTTTGCAATCAACATGGATTTCAGTCTGCCAACTTGAAGACTATAGAAGGTGTCATTAATGATTTGATTACGTAGCAGGACCTATCAGTATATTATTCCCTGAACATCCCATGGCACATTAAAAAAATGAGATACATCATAAACAAACAAAAAGAAAGGAAAATAACATACTCGTGAGCCTCCAACAAGAGCAACCCCAACGGAAAGTCTTCGCTTCCAACCACCTGACAGGGCTGCTGTTATTGTATGACGTTTCTCTTCAAGGTTTAAAGTAGTAATTATTCGATCAATTTCTGAAGGCACCAAATCAGATATATATCCTTTCAACTACAAAATCAATTCAAAATGTTTAAAAATAAGAACATCTTGCCTTCTTAAAGACTCATTTTATGTAATTATTCAACAAATATACAGCTATATTATTCTCTTACACATACAAGAATAATATAAATTATAATCTTTTAACTTAAATTCAATAACTTAAATCTTAAACAACCTTGAAGATACTACTATGAAACAATAGCCACAGTGTGTATACAAAAACACAAATTAATACAAAAATAAACAAGGAGAAAAGAAATTTACTTTACAAAAGAAATACAAATGTTCTTGAACGGTAAGTTCATCAAACAGTACATCATGTTGAGGACAAATTCCTAAATTTGAATGTACACTGTCCATTTCCTCACGTATATCAAATCCATTAACTGAAGCAGACCCAGAAGTTGGAGTGATTAATCCTGAAAAATATTGTACACATATAATTAATTTTAAAATCTTGGTTAATAGTTCTGATTCCTACAAAACTAGTTACTGCAGAAACAAATAAACTTCATAACAGCACTATTTATTAAAGCATATTATAAAAACACATTTATACCTGTAAGCATAGATATAGTAGAGGTTTTTCCTGCTCCGTTGTGTCCTAATAAAACTGTTATGTGGCTTCTATACATGTTGAGGTTAAGGTTATTTACAGCTGGTTTATTAGATTTTCCATAAACCTGAGTATTTGAAATGCAAATAGTTAAATATAAGATTGGAAAAAAAATTAATGCAATTTGGTTAAAATTAGAAATATAAAAGCACCATTTAGTAAATGCATACACAATGATTAACATTAATAAACATTTCATGAATTAGAATAAAATGCAGAGCATAGAGCAGAAAAAATAAATTAATAGCCAAAGTAATTATTTGAATAATGCTTTCTAAAAAGATATAAAAAAAGGATTAAAACTTGAGTTTAATGTTTAACAAATACTGTAAATGATTGAATAAATATATAGAAATAAATGTATATTATATAGGATCTACTTGAATTATAATATTAAACTAATAAAATAATTCTAATGGGATAGACATCAGAAATATGAAAACAAATACTTACATAAATCAATTTTTTTTTTTTCAATTAACACATATCTAATTTTTATTAGAAATGAAAAAGGCAAAACTTTTAGAGATTTGAACTAAATATTGAACAGAAAAAAACTTGGAACTAAAATACTGATGCTAATACGATGAGGAATGCATCGTCAAGGATATTTATACATATATAAATATCTACAGAAAATATGGTTGTTAATTCAATTTCAGGTAGTCTTATTTTGAATTAAATCAAGATAATAAACTTAAATTACATAATAGCAACACAAATTTTAAAAAAATATAATAAGAATAATCTTTGATAAAAAATTTCATACAAATTACTCTAATAAACAAATTAACAACTAGAATATTTTTCTTCTTTAAGATTACCTTTGTTAAACTTTGTACTTGAATGCCTGGCATGAGATCTAATGGATCTTTTTCAAAAAATTCAGACCGATTATCATCAGAGTTAAAAAATTCTACCATATCTGATAAATCATGGCGATGACCACACCAATAAGATCTCTGCAAGAAAAAAAAAATTTATATTTTTTATAAGTTTTTAAGCATTGAATATAATTAGTTGATTGATTCTCAGAATAAATTTAATAAATAAGAAAAATTCAAGAATTTAATATAGAAAGACAAAACTTTAAAAAAATAACAAGATTAAACAAGTATAATGGAGGAAAAAGAAAATCAATGAATACATATATTTTCTAATTCAAAGAGAATTACTTCATTCAGAATTCTAGAAATCACGGCAACAAATAAAAATTGCTGCCAACATCATATAACAGTGATACTATGATCTTAAAACACAAAATATGATATTGTGGAAATATAATAATATATTAAATCAGAAACTATTTATAACACAGTTTTATTCTGTAAGAGATATCTTTTTTAAATTTTATTTCTGATAATACAAATTTATCTTTTTGAAATAAAATATGTTATACTTTCCATTCTTAACAACAAGTATTTATAACATAAAAAAGTTACAATAAAACACATAATGTTTAATTAATTAATACTCAAGATACACAGAACAACTACACTAAGTTAGAATCATTATATAAAAATTATATTTGCAGTTTTCTGAGATTTAACAAAAAAAAAAAAAAAAAAAAAAAAAAAAAAAAAAAA
>BMAV01020253.1:230247-264574 GCA_019973955.1 Trichonephila inaurata madagascariensis
AAAAAAAAAAAAAAAAAAAAAAAAAAAAAAAAAATACATTTACTTTGCATATTAAATATTTGGTAAAAATGATGTAATAATTATTAAACAATGTGTAAGTTATTAAACAGCACAATAACTCTCAGCATTACTGTAATATAAATTACATGGATAACTTTGGTGGTTTAATTTATTATGACAAGTCTATTGATTTATGAATCAACTTCTAAATAAAACTACTTAATAATTCTCCTCAAATAATCTATTCATAATAATTAATAAAATATTTTCTACACATTTAAAGCATTTTTCATATGCAATTTTAATATTAAATCAGAAATTCCAAAATTTAAAAAAAAATTTTTTGTTTTTAAATATTTTTTTTTAAAATCATAGTATAAAGTTCAAAGTAACTTAAATTACTTAAGAAACATGTGATATGCACGAAAACTAAGTTGCTTAATAATTGCACAAATGAAAATAAATGATATATAATTTTATTAATAGTTTTAGAAGAATTAACAAAGTAAACAAATACAAAATTAAAACAAAGATAAGTAGTATGTAGTGTCAAACACAGGACTGCTTCAGAACCACTGGGAGAAATAATTTGTAACTATCTAGAGTTAACCTTTCAATACTGTTGGGAAAAAAATGCCATATTTTACCTGTGTGTGTGGATCTAATCAATCCAGTTCATAATGATTTATTCTCTAGATCAGCAGTTTTTGAAGTTTTCATCGCTATGGATCCCCAGTGTTTTGAACACCTGACTCCAAATGCATAATTGAGTCATTTAAGGGTTCCTGAATAATCCTACCAATGCTTCTACTACTTAGAGACTTTTTAACACTTTTAATTTTAAAAAAATAGTAAACCTCTAATTAAAAATATTACAAAACACTAATTCAATATTAACTGAAGTAATATTCTTGATTGAAACACAAGTTCTAGTACAGTTTTTTCATTGGGGTTCTAAGTGGCTAATCTAGTCTAAGATGGTGCATCTTTTTGAATTTTTCTACAAGGCTTTTCAGAGTCTTAATTTTAAGAAGCTAATCTTTCTTCTACAATGAGAGACCTTCACAGACCCATAGAAAGGCCATGGGGACCCCTGGGGGTCCATGGACTACAGTTTAAGAACTGCTGCTCTAGACCTTAAGAAATATTTTTTGTATTGTTCATTTTAAATATTATAGTAATTATAATTATAACAAGCATAAGTTCATTTATATATTCCCCCTCCCTTTTACTTCTCATTTTACCCCACTTCCTTAGACCAGAGTGTTGATTATGTATCAGTAGTGATGTCTTAAAATCACTTGAGCCTTTTGGCCTCTATGCAAAAGTAGGCACCATCTGTGATCCTTTTCACCCCTTAAGTGCTGCTGGCATATATATCAGTCAAGACTCAACTGGTGCATAACGTTCCCAGGACTTATATATTTGTCTTTCTGAAATACAATTCCTTCCTTTGCCCTGCTATGGATAAAACTATTACCAAAGGCTTTCTTTTTTCCAAGCACTACAGCTGGTTACTGGCCAAGGACGTCTCAGTCAGCTTACACTATCTTGATCTATTTGATGCTATATTTTTCCATCAGTTAACTTCTAAGTCCTTCAACCACTTTTCAACTTTACCCACATCCACCTTGTTCTCAGCCTTCCCTTTCTCTCTGGAGTTTGGAAACTTATTTTCTTAACAGAATTTTCATTGCTATATTGAGATACATGTCCCAGCCACCTTATTTGGGATACCTTGATCACTTTAGACTATGTTAGGTTCTCTGTATTTCGATTGAAGTTCAAGGTTGTATCCTATTCTCCACGGATGCTGTTTTCTCTAACTGTACCTAAAATTTTTCTTCAGATTTTTCTCTCAAAAGTCATCAGTTTCCCTTTATCTTCATTGTTAATTGTCCAGTATTTGCTGCCATATAAAACAATTGGTCTTACTAGAGTCTTGTATAACTGTATTTTTGTTTTGCTACTCATGTATTTAGATTTAAACTGATTTCACAATTCATGATATAACATCTGTTAGCCATCTTGATTCTATTTTTGATTTCAATTTATATGTCCTTACTATTATTTACAATTGTGCCTAAGTATTTAAATTGAGTCACTTGTTCAAACTCGTATTCTTTCATTAATTTTCGGTGGTTGTACATTTGAGATTCTGTTTGTTATTGCCATGAGTTTAGTTTTTTCTTTATTGACTGCCAATTCTATGTTTTTTGCTGCTGTCTTGAGTGCACTGAAAGCCTCTATTATAGCTGCCTTAGTTCTTCCCACGGTATCAATATCATCGGAAAATGCTAGCAGTTGTACAGATTTAACATAAATTATTTTTTGAGTTTGAATACCAGAGTCTCTAATTGCCTACTATAGTGTTATATTAAACAGATGACACAACAAGGAGTCTCTTTGTTTCAGTCCCTTTTCAGTATAGAATGCATTTGATAATTCTGATCCCAACTTTACTCTTCATTTTACTCTGTTGAGTGTTATTCTTATCAGGTTAACCAATTTTTTAGGGATTCCCAACTCCAACATTACAATTTCTCTCGAATGATGCTATTGTACACTACTTTAAAGTCAATAAAAAGATAAGTATCTATATCATATTCTCTGGTCTTCTCAAGTACTCATCTAATGCTGTGTATTTGATCTGTAGTTGTTCTTTCCTCTTGAAATCAACAATGGCATTCCTCAATTACTCTGCTAGTATAAGTTATAAGTCATTCTGCCAGGATATTTGAGAATATTGTATGATGTATTCAAGAGAGTAATTCCTTAATAATTCTTACAGTCTAGCTTGTCTCCTTTCTTGTATATTAGACAAATGGAACCCTCTTCCCATTCATGGGCATTTTTTCCACAATCCAAACACTAGTGATAATGGCATGTATTTCCTTGATGAGTTTAGGGTCCTTTATGTTCAGGGTCTTGGCTTTGATGCCTTCTGGTCCTGCCGAACTGTTATTATTTAGTTTATTTACTGCTCATCTATGGAAAGTGGTTCCATTTCTTCATCTTGTGGGGTCCTGATTATATTTTCCTCTTTTTCCTCAAAAGTATCTTTTCCTTCAAGAGCAGTTTTGAAATGTTCTCTCCATCTCCTTAGTATTTCAGTATTATCATTAATAAGCTCTCCATTTTCATCCCACAAGTGAGAGTTCAGGGACAAAACTCTATTCTTGCGTTGTTTACTATATTATAGAACTTTCTTGTTGGGCCATGGGTAGCCTAGTGGTTACAGCATCGGACTCCAGACCGGAAGGCCTGGGTTCGATGCCCCCAAATACCCTCCGAGTACACATGGAGTACATTCTTGTTAAATCAGTGGGTCCGAAAGTCTTGTGGGTTGAATAACGAGTGCAGGGGACTGGAGAATATTTCCCTCCCCTTCAGTTCTATGCCTAAATTGTAGAGGTGGAGATTGGTGGTATCGCCCCTTCGGGGAATTTCACCGAGCTAATTCGTACTGTCACCTGTATGGTGCTCAAGGCCTAAGGCCAACGACAGGCGTACTTCTAGCCCCTTACCACAATGAATTCCGTGGGCCTCGTTCTGACTACGTCAGACAGGTGGCATTAGCCACAACACAACACTTTCTTGCTTTTTTTTTGCTTTTTAAGGTGCTCTATTTCTTTATATATCTCCTCCCAATCCTTTCTTATCTTTTGTTTAAATATTCTTTTCTCTTGTCTTCAATTTCTTTGTAATCCTCCTTTGCCTTTCTGGAGTAGTTTTCTCCTCAACTGGTGCATTATGTGCTCCAGACTTAACATCCATCTTTCTGAAATATGACTTTCTTTGAACTGCTGTTGGTAAAACTGTTGCAAAGGCTTTAGAATGCAATAAAATGAGTTTGACAGTGTTTGTAAAGGACTTACTTCTGAGAAAAATTTACATAAATTAATACATGAGGAAGATATCAAATGATCAATCTTTGCAAAAGAACAAATCAACTTATAAAAAGTAAAGGAAAGTTAACTACTGTTAATCATTAACAGTGTGTGTATTTCCAGTTGTTACTGATGTACGTCTTTTATCAGATAATACTCTAATATTATTAAATATATTTAAATCTTAATTTATTATATTTGAGTCATGTTGTACAAAAATACTGACCACTAGAGAACACTGTTAAAAGTGCCTATACTTATACTTGTAAAATATTATCACCAGTTAGAATTGCATTTTGTATAACTTCCATGTACACTGAATTAAACACAATCCTCAAATATATTACTTGGTCTTGTGTTTTGCCATGTATGCAAATTTCAATTAATCAATATTGAAATTATTGTACAATTTTCAATACATATTATTTTCATTAACCAATTAATCTTTTAAAATGATAAATTTTGTGTACAGTTTACATAAAACACACAAAAATGTATATAATTCTTATTTTTAAAATAATATTCCAGACCTAACTTAAATAATTTAATAAATTTTTGAAATATGTACATAAACATTCTAAAATACTTACAGTAAAAGGAAAATACCAGTGTTCTGGAACACCATACTCTCCAGGAAATACAGCTTCAATGTACCAGGTTAGAAGAAGGCAAATAATTCCATCTACTACAAACATAGTAAAAGTCATACTTAGACTTAAAGTATCATCAGGGGTTGCAGGATGGCCTATATTATCCCACTGTAATCCAGTCCCTAAAGTGTTTACAAAACAAAAATAATCAAGTGATGTTGATGCATTTATTTGCACAATTTACATACAAATGATGATTACCTGACAGAAAAGTAAATTATTTTCATTAACTTGGGAAATACATATGAAAAATCAAATCACACATCTCTACATTTGGAAAAATAATTTATTAACCCCTTAAGTATTTTGCTCAGCAGATGCGTTAAGTGTACTGAATGTATACATCCATCCTTCTAAAATACGATTCTTTGCATTGTGCTACTCTGTTTAAAACGATTCCCATGGCTTTGGAATACAATAAAATGACATTGACAATGTTTGCAAAGAAGAATTTACTTATTTTGGGGAAGTAATTTGGAATAGTTTATTCCAGGAACAATGAAAGTCATAGTTAAGTAGTATTGCTTGTTTTCCTGTTTGAGTAGGTCATGCTTTTTTTTTTATATCTTTCTTTCGCTCTGATTTTCGAAGAGAGAGCATTAAGAAAATTTGTTGTTTCTTCAAGGGAAGAATACTGCTTTGTGAATCTTGCTATCATTGCACTGAATGTAATGCTGGTTTAAGTGTCCAGCCATGTTTCAGGATATATCACATAACAGCTAAGTTATAACATTTTTTTTATTATACAGCAATTCCAAACATCAAATTCTTTATTTTCATTTTTTTTTCCTTCTTTCTTTTTTAAAGTGAAAGCAACAATTTTGAGATTCCAAAACATGCTTCTACTTTCCCCTCAATAAACCATGCAATAACGAGCACCTGTGGAAAGGACAGTGCCACTGGGGGTGAATTTCATAGTTTTTCTCAGCAGTTCAGGGGTTAATATTTAAAATTTTTATTCATGACATTTAGCATAAGTGTAATTAAGCTTTAAAAAGAATAAATTTTGAAATTTCTGAGTTTTAAACCCAACAGTAAATTTAATTTTCTTCCCTGATTTGTTAGAAAACATTTAAAATATTTTCCAGGTTTAGATGAACTTAAAATCTACTTCTTTATAGAATACACTGGTTCATCTACAGTGCCATTAATATAAAGTAATAAATTTACATTAAAAATATTTATTGCATGTAAAAAAAACATACCCGATGCTTCAGAAAATGTGAGGATTATTGAACCCAATGATATTCCTATATTAGGTACCAGGCAGCACAACAGCTTTGTAACATGATTCATATCATTGTAACGAGGCATGATGAAGAAATATGGAGTAAATGTTAGAAAAAATATGATACCAGCAAAAGACGTAGCAGAATTGGCTATAAATGAAAGGGTAAAATTTGCATAGAATGATAATAAGAATTTAAACAAAACAAAAAACATACCTATTTTATAATATAAATGATATACTTTATTTATAAAAATTAACAAAGAAGTTTTTCCAGATTGAAAGCCATAAAATTTTAGGTTAAAAAAGGTAAATGCAAATACCCCCCTTGAAACAATCTCTGAAAAAATTCAAATTTATGAAACCAAAGTTTTAAAATTTTTTTTAATTAATAATATAATTCATAGCCTTTTCTACTGAATATAAATACAACATTCAAAGCAGTCATAAGTAATTTAGAATTAAAATTTTGATTTTAGTCATTATATACAAATACATTTCATAAATTTTATTGAAATTACATATATATAAAATCATACAATGAATATACATTATAAAAACTACTTTAGCCTTTTTATAACTTGGTATTAAATGATAAAACTTTTATTTGAAATTTATCTTAAAATAAAAAATATCCATATTTTTTTTAAAATCAAGTACACAATTTCTTTCACATAGCACAATTTATTTACATTAATTTAATTTTTAACTGAATTTATATAGTAGCTACTTTTTGTTAATTATGAGTTAAAATTAAAAGAATTCAATAGCATATTACCTTTTGAAAACAACGTCGAAATGAAGAAACAGAAGCATATGATGCTTGCAGTGTATACTATGAGCCAGACTAAAATGACAGAAGGATCAGATGCATTTATTACAGAAAGATCATTCTTGAATTTCACGCAGAGTAAAACTGTGATTATACAACAAGAAATCACCAAGAAAAGGAAATATTTAAAAAACCAAGCAGTCCAATGCAGCCATCTACTCAAGCCCATCATTTTCATTGCTTCCTAGAAAACAATTTTTCATGACATCAACTAACAAGTAAAAATTAGAAGTCATTATTGAACTGAACTCAGTGGCACAACTGCCCACGAGGACAAAGGCCTACTGTATCTATCTTAGTTTTCGTGATCTTAGGCGCAGGGTTGCATGAGCAGATGTTTAGGTTAAGTGGTCAGTCTGACACAAAATACCCCAGTATTCAGTTCCCAAGAAAGCTTGGTACTTATTTATCGACCCAAAGAAGGGTTGAAGGGCTGAGTCAATCTCCTCTAGCCCAGGATTTGAAACCTGGACCTGTGGCATAGAAGTCCAATGCACTACCACTCAGCCACTGGGCTTCACAAATCATAATTAATTACTAAAAGTATCTGAATTTGTTAAAGATCTTTTGGATGTCCTAAAGATTGATTATGAGAAATAAACTACAAAAAGAAATAAACTGATTAATCAATTTATAACCAGTATACTTAAAAAAAAATAATAGACTCACAAACTTCTATTTAAAAAAATAAAATTTATATCAAACGTAGAAATGTGACCTTAAAACTAAAAAAAATAGAAAAGAAAAACCTCAATAAAAAATTGTTATTGTATAAATATCTTGAATAAAATAACACACAATCATTAAAGATAGTTAAAAGTAGTTATTAGATGCATTTAAAAATTTAATGTAATCCAACATTCGGACATGAAAATTATTATCTGTAGCAAATAAATGCTAATTATGACAGTAAAACAATAATGTTTTGCATCACTCTGCAATAAAATTTAAAATTCTTCATTGTAAAAATTAAAGTGAGTTTAAAAAAATTTTTAAACTCAATAAAATTAAAAAGTAAATTTAAAAACTTACTTTTAATTTCTTTTCTTTTTCCAGTACTATATTTTTAATTATATTTACAGCGGGATATATGAAACTGAAACATATTATCATAGGAAAAAATGTCTGCAGAGAAAGTATAAATTTGTCATCAAGGTAAGGAGGATATGGATAACGATCCATTTCAAAATTGATGTTCAAGGCTTGAAGAGATTTATTAGCCAAATACTCCATGAAGCTTTTTGCCACAGCATGCTGTACACTCAAAAATCCCTGAGACATATAACCTAAAAAAATTATTATTTTTAAAAGAGGACACATTATTTAATACAAGCAAAAACAAATAATTCAAAATGATTTTATTTTGTTATATTTACAATGACAATGAAAATTACATAATATTTTTATTATTCCACTAAGTTACCTTAGATAAGATACTTTAGATAGATTATCACAGCATCAACCCAGATTGAAAATATATAATTATGCATGAAAAGAAAAAAAAGCATAACCTTAAAAAGGATACAGTTAAGAGACAATTGTGGGAGTTATAATAAATCTAGAGTTCTATCGAAATCTACTGCAGAATTGTAAAAAGTGTGAAGTAAATTTAATTGTATTATCTCTTATAGACTGTTTTGTTACATAGACATTATAAGAACTTTACTTCCAGTGAATCTAAGAACTTTTAATCCAATGTAAGAATAAAAGATCAAATTAATCCAAGAATATTAAAATGAAAAGTAAAAAATATTTTATTGTTAATTATGATTTTAACAAAAGTCTCAATATCTGAATGTAGCATGCAGATAAAGATATTTTCTTAATTTATAACTTGCTTCACAATCCAATAATCTGAAATTCCCAAGCATTTAACAATTGAATATTTTTGTCATTTACCCCTTTTTTTTTCACATTAAAATTATAACATAATTAAACTTTCATTTTTATATGTTTCTAGCAGAATAAGATTCACTATACAAATAAAACTTCTATTTAAATAAAATCATTTTAAAACTGGAAGAGGTAGTTTTTACTTGAATAAAAATTACTGCACAACCCAATAATATGAAATTCACATGCATTTAAAAATTGAATAGTTTCGTTAGTTCCTCCCTTTTTTACATGAATAAAATTATGTAAAAACATTTATATTTTTCTAACAGAATAAGTTTCATAATATAAACAACATAACTTCCATTTAAATAAAATCATTTTCTTAACTCCTTCACGGCAACTGCCACAAATATGTTTCATCATGAAACATTCACAATTCCTGACTGTCACATATGTGTGACAGAGCTTCTCTCCTTCCATGGCTGAGCACCGCAAATCCATACCACAAACTGGGAACATTTTGAAGGTTCAATTTTTTTTGGCCAATGATGGCATTATATGTCCATAAGATTTGAGATACATGTAGATCTGACCTTCTACTCAAAATGAGAGGAATATTATTCATATGCATGTGAGTTTTGTTTATAGTAAGGATGAGAGTTTTATTTTCACTGCAGCATTTAATTTGGGTCTGCAGTCTAGTTTTTAATGGATAATTAAGTCTGGTAGAGGAAATTTTTCTCCCCCCACCCCAAGTTACAACGTCAAGAGAAGCATCAAAAATGTTTAACTACACTTGAAATAGTAGAAATGATGCAAAATTGATTCTGAATTAGACTCTCAGAGTAGTTATAATGACAAATAATATATTCTGATTATTCTGTTCATTGCAAATTTAATGATAATGATATTTCAGACATCTGTATGCTGATTACATCAGTAGAAAATGCCTCTCTATGATCATCAATGATAGAAAAACACACAAAAAACCTCAACAGTGGCAAATGATTTATTATGAGTGCAAGAATTGTAACAAAGGGGATTCAGTGTAGATCCCAGTTTTAAAATGTTTCATACTAAAAAGAATTTTAAGAAACATTTATTTTTCAAATGTATAAACGTCAAGAGTCATTAAATGATAAATAAATACTAACAATAAAATGTTTAAAAAATTGTACTTAAATAGAATGTAACTTAAGTAACAACAAAATATATACAGCATATGCTGTTTGTATAATCTACAGAACAATATTAAGCAACACATTCATATTTTGGTATTTTCATGGATTTAGGCTTAGCTACAATAAACCCTCCGGCTGATGAGTGATGCTCGTGAAAGAAACCTCTGGCCCTAGTAGTATACACATGTATGCGGCCTTCATCCTCAAAAGGTAGAATAAAGCCTTATTTCATATGTTTCTAACAGAATAAGTTCCATAGAATAAACAACTTAATTTTCATTAAAAAAATTCATTTTGTAACAAAATGTGGAAGTGAGGCCAAAGCTAAATAAACAGGATCATATTTCCAAAGATACTGCACCAGAAATACAAAAAATTAATGCAACATAAATGCTAATAAAACTGCATACTTTAAATTAAGCAAATTACTAATAAAAAACATTAAAGATTATACAAAAATGTTGAAATTTAAAAATTTAAGTTATGTATAGCAATTTTCAATATAAAATCAGATACCTGGACTTCCACCCCAAGCAGAATCTGGATTTCTAGGTCCCAATGCAGGAAATAAAGGAAATGTATATTGTGTCTGCCATTTCTTTAAAGTGTTCTTAAAAACTGTATTTCCTCCCTCTGCTTGGTTAGGTCGAATCTTAGAGTGAAAAAAACATTTGAAATTAATACATTAAAAACAAAACTATTATCCTATTAAATGGGTTTTTGGAAGTTTATTTGACCTAACTCATAGATTCATAGAAAAACTAAATTATGTAAATTAGAACTAAATCTAATTTTAACAGATTATAAAAAGTTAATAATTTTAAAAATTATAACCTTTTTAACCATCATAAGTGAAAAAAAGGTTTAAAAATATCCCGTCTCTTCAACAACGTTAGAACAAAATTTATATAATGTAACAAATCTATCAACTTTTTAAAGATTAAAGATTTATGCACATTCCTACCACTAGTAACTATAACCAAGTATACTGATAAAGTAATTGTGGTTCACACTTTTTTTATGGACAATAATCTTGGGCCTTTAGAGGGGGTTCCTTTATATATTTATGTAATTTTCTATACAAATACTTGCTTCATTCTAAGCTGAAATATAATCCTAAGGTATATTGTTAAAAATATTTTCATTTTGTGTTTTAGTTTTTTTTAAAATTCCTATTTGTATGCCGTGTTTAATAATTTTATTTTTAAGGATTATTACATTTATTTAGTTCTTAAAATTTCAACACACTAATTTCCCAGAAATAAATGAACTTTTATTTAATGTTTTATTTTATCTTGCTAAACTTCTTTTTTATCTCAAAACAAAAACTGAATTCATATCCGACTTCCCAGAATTATACAATTTAAACCAGAGGTTCTCAAAATTTTTTGTCTCATAGACCCCTTGTCGTGTTTTTCGCTTTTATGTAGACCCCTACTTACCTAATATTAAATTTTTGCAAATTTATCAACTTAAATGCTTTTTGATGGCTGGTATAGCACTACTTACTTAAAAGTTTTATGTTTTTAACTGTAGTTAAGTAGATTGTTTAAAACTTAAGGAACATATGTGAATTAATTAAATTAAAATTTAATTAATATATAAAATGATTGTTACATAAAATAACATATGTTTTTAATAGGTGGGATGAATCTGTTGCTTCAATAATAAATTTTCAACATTTAAGGTTTAATCCTAAATCTTCTCGGTTAGTGGTATCCAATCTTTCTTTTTTCTCTCTTTTTATTTTGGAGATTGGCAACCACACTGAAACTCCTCCTCTCTGGAAAAAGCAATTAATAACTTTCCTGAGATGTTCCATAATTCGGGATAAATAACAGGTATATCTTTTAAAGCCAAAATTGCTGACTTTCATTTCTGAACTGACATTTCTGACTTTCATTTTTAAACTGACATTTCTGTGACTTTCATTTCTATAAGTTAACTCATACATCGTAAAAACCCCTAGACACCACGCCAACAAAAACCCTGCAATATGAAGAATCTAACTTTTTTGGAAGATTTTGGTTAGATTCCCACATAAATAAACAGTTTTTCTACCTAGATTTGGAAAAATTTTTGTTAATAAGCTTTAAGTGAGCCTATCTATCATGAATGGACATGAATTTTTTTATTTGCATTCACTGTTACTCACAATGTATACAACTTGTATTTGTTAAGATACAGTTAAATAGAACAAAGCAAAAGCAATAAGCTATTGACTCAAATTAATGCACAACGATTTAGTAAATTCCTTATTACACATAGAATTTTACAAACAAAAAAAAATTCAAATCACAATATATCAGAAAAACAAACTTTACAGTTAACAGTTTGAGTTTTTAGACTTTCTATGAATAAAATGAACTATAAAAATAATATATAATATCCATAAACAAAAAATTGTTTAATATATATCTTACTTTATACATAATTTTTGTAGAGTTATCAAGACCATTCATTATAGTTTCATCAAAAACAACTCCAGATAATACTTGGTCAGTGGTATTTGATAAATATTTGATCATAGTCTCTTCATCATCAAAACCTTAAAAAAGAAACAACTTCATTCAAATAATTCATTGAATATTTATTTAAATTTAAAAATATAAAAATAACACATTGGTTGACATAAAAGGAACTTTTCATTAGATTTTATATTTTCTTTTAAAAATGAATGATAAAAATATTTTTTAAAATTTATTTAAGTAACTTTCATCATGTTTTACAAATGGTATTTTTTGAATCAATAATTACATTTGAAAGACATTTGATTATGTTCTGTTGAATTATTACAACGTAAAAGTTTCTAAAATTATTTTATTTATTCTTTTCTATTTCTGTTTATATGAAATCTTCTACTCAAAATTAGCATAAGTAATAATTCAAGATTCATAAATGCATGAACAATTTAAAATCCTTTTACATCAAAAATATTTCTCAATAATTTCAAAAATTGAATTTATTTGAAGAAATGGATCTGAGAGAGAGAAATACAACAGGATTATAATATATAAATATATAACAAGTAAATAAATCTTATGCTAAGTTGAATAAACTTTTTTTCGATTTGGATAGAAAGAATCGAGAAAAAATTCATATAATTTACTGCCATAAGATATATATTCTGCTTTAAAAAATTATTCTATAATCAAATATAATACGAGGAACTAAATAATTTTTTATTTTACAGTTTAACACTCAATAAAATCTTGAGGTGAAACTTTTATTTAAGATCACTTCTTGCAACCAATTTAACATAATTTTAAATAAAAAAAAAAAAACATACATACTCTCTACTGTTAAAAAACTATACATATATATCCATATTATTAGTTTTTAACTTTTATGGCAGTCTGGCTATATAATTTTTTTGTTTGCTTCTAAAATGAGAAACAGATTTGTAATATAACAGTAACTATTTTTATTTCATGGCTTAATTTTATGATTTTATATCAGAAACATTAACCCAGCAAACGCAATTTTGTCATACATGACATAAAAATTGAAGTAGAAGTTTAACAGATTCTACAAAATTAAATGACACAAATTATTTACATATAATAAAATTCTCAAAGCTAACAATTTACCATCTTACTTTAGAACATAAGAATATATTTTCGTTCATAATTACTCTAAAACCATTTGCACAGTGATACACATTATAAATTTGCATTTTATAATTGATTAATTAAATCTACAAGATATCAAAAGATATGAATTCTGATTTTTGATATTTTATTCATTTTTTAATAAATTTATTTTTTATGTTTTACTATTAACATATCTAACATCTCACTGCGGATCAAAAGTTAAAAAAATGTCTCAGCATGAAAGACTACTCATTTACAAGGCCTACTGTGCACTGGCATAGCTAGCTCTGAGGGGCCCTGTATCAAAATTCTTTCAGTGCCCTTTTTTAGATATGGGAGCTCTGTTTTTGAGGGACTGTAGTTAAACATGTTGGGTCCCCTGTATCATTGATATGGCGGTAGTTACGCCCCTGCTACTGTACCCATCTCAGTTTGAATGACCTTGGGCACTCAGGTGTATGAGCAGATGTTCCGGTCAAACGGTCAGTCTGACGCCATGCCCCCAGTTTAGTTCTCAAGCAAGCTTGGTATGCATTTATCTATGCACTAAAGGGATGAAAGGCTGAGTCGACCTTGCCCAGCCAAGGGTTACATATATAGTAAGAGAAATCAAACAAGATAAATTAGAATGTCATACATCTATTACAGATATCCTTAATGAGAAAATAATGTAGTATGGATCTGTCTACTTATCACATAAAGGAATACAAAAAGTAAACCAAGATTAAAGCTGTGTGAACATTGTCCCCCTCCCCCGCAGAAATGTTTAAACCATGAGAAAACTGTAAATATAATATACATGGTACATTATAGAGCATTTAGAAATTGTATTTTGATTACAAATGATTTTTGAAAATTCTTTTAAAGTTTAAAATAAACTAAACACTCTGTGTATATATTAGAGCATTAAACTTAGTTCCAAGGTTTATTTTGGCCATTTAGGTAAAAGTCAGCTTGTAAAAGCTGTTCTGCATACATAGTTTGAAAAAAGGTTGCAACCATATATTCTAATTATATATATTGTATGTAATTTTCTCATGCATATATAAACATATTTTTCAACACAATACATGTATCAACATTTTTTTCTCAAATAAATCAAAATTTTTATCTATATCTGGAATAAAAAGTAATAACAACAAAACTTACTATTAGCAATCACAGATAACTTGGAAGCAGCAGCATTCATTATTTCAACTGCAAAATCCGTGTCAGGCGCATATACAATTTCCAATAGTCCATCTGAAGGAGTTAAATTTTTTGGCAAAGTATCAATATTAAAAGGTTCATAAATAACTGGATTGGACACATAATCTGAACTGATAGCAGATCGAACTAAAACCAAGCATAAAGAGAAAAATGCCGGAACTCCTAACTCTATTAGAGTGACCCAAGGATGTCGAGATTGCAACTTAAAGTTCTTCCAAGTCAAGAGAAGAATTTGGCGAACTTTTGCCATAATGCTTCTGATACACCCCTGAAAAAAAATTTTATTTTTAAATTAATCTAATAACATCATCATTACTATTGCAATATTACCTTTTATATCTATAAAGAAAAATGATATTTAAAATTAACAATCTTATTTTTCTACATTTAAGAATGTTTCAAGGTTTAAAAGGAATAGAGAATAGTATAATATATATATTTTTTTTAATAATATAAGGAGAATAAACAGAACAAGTAATACAAAAAAAAATTTCTACGTCAATTCCTACTTTGAATGGATGAATAGAAAGTATTTTACTAATGATTGAAAATTTGAACAAGATATATATATATATAAATTTCAGGAGAGGGTGAACTAATAGAAGGAATTGAAAAAAGAGCATGATTCGTCTGCATTGTTGTCACAATGCACACCTGCTTTTGGCTATTTTGGCTGAAAAACCAGTTATCGACGTCAACTATTGTTATTGTTTTAACAGGTACATTGTTACAACAATGGAGACAAATCTAAGTTGGCATAAAAAACCAGTAATAATTTAATATAATTAATATTTGAAAAAACTTTATTAACATCAAGTGACATCCTCTACAAGTTTAAAAAAATTTATTTGAACTTGATTGGATGAATAGAAAGTATTTTATTAATGATTGAAAATTTGAACAAGATAAATATATAGAGAGAGAGTGAGCTAATAGTAGGAATTGAAAAATAGTACATTAGATCAGTGATCCTTAACCCTCTGGCCTTGGACTGGTGCCAGTCCATGGGGATCAAATGATACCAGACTACTCAAGGAACATTAACTTATTTTCATTTTATTTACTGTGGTGTATTTCTTTCAGTTTTATGCTACTTTCATGGAAATCATTTCATATTCCATGTTAAATTACTTTATATTCATTTTTTGGTGCAAGTGTACTTTATTCTGAAGGCATATTTAAACACAATCAAATTAAAATTGTTAAATTAAAATAATCTAAAATATAAACAATCGATGTCTTCCACCCCTCAGCAGGTCACAGTAAAATTTTCAAACATTGACTGATCTGTGGCGATAAAAAGGTTGGAAAATGCTGCATCAGATATTCAAAATTTCATAGCTAAGAATTCAGAAAATTCACCATTAAATTTCTAAAATATATTGAATGTTATACTAAAACGTTCAGCAATATTTAAATACTATAAAATACTGAGACAACCTATCTTAATAAGTATATATATGTGTGTGTGTACTTTGATGATGTTATTTAAATTGGTGCTAATTAGATGTTAAGAAATTATTTCAATGAAACTTTTTGCACAGTAAATATACTTATATACATACACATATATAATTCAAAGAAATAAGAAATAGCTGAAAAAATGACATATGACTAGTAATAAAGATAATTTTGCAAAAAATACTGGAATGAACATGCTATATAAATAACTAAATTTTTTTAAAAAAAATAATTATCAATGTATGTTAATAATAAGAACAAAGTTTTAAAAAGTAATCAACCTAATAAGCCCAGGCACAGATTTATATGATTATTCCAGGTGAAGTTCTGTTAGCTTTCATTCAATTAAATTTGATTCCATTCTAGAAAGATGGGAAAAATACATTTTTACTAACAATATATTATTCCTTGGGAGAAAATAATATGATTTTTTCATTTATTTTTATTCTCTATGCCTCACAGAAAAATACTTTTATGTATCTCCCTGTTAACTAAAAATAAGCCAATTAAAAATACATTTTTGCTAATACTAATATATATAAAAAGACATTAAAAGCATAACCAATTTGTTTTTTCTAGCTTAGTTACAACTGTCATTAAATAGTTTATTACATCATAAAATAAACATGTTACAAGATATGGTAAAAACCATCATATTATTAAGAAAGTGTAAGCAACAACAGCACTTGACATTTTTATAAATATAAAATGCATCACATTAGACAACTATTCAAAAGGTTTATAATAAAATAGCTTTATTGTTTTACTTAAAGTTTACATATTAAAAGCTTTTTCAAAAAAAGTGTAAAAAATATCAGATAAATTTGAAGCATTTCTGCATAGATAAAAATCCAAAACTTTAGATTTCTCAAAGAAAAAACAAAGTTTACACTTCAGTACTGTCAATATGGCTCTCAGAAAATGAAATTTATCACCACATTTAAAAATAGATATTTTAAAAAAAATAGATTTAAGAATAATAAATATATAAATTTCGTTTCGTTACAAAGATTTCAGATGATTCTATTTTATAAGATATATATCTAACTTATAAGTAGATGCACAACATTATTGAACTAAAAAAAGATTTTATAATGCAATATAATTTTAATGAGTTAGTTTTCTAATCCTTATCCTACTTGAACAATAGTTAATAATGGATAAAACTTTAGTATTTAAAATTTCTCAGACATATTCCAAAAATTTCAATGAATACACAGCATAAAAAAATTACATATATTTATATATAATTATACAGAATATTCAATATTAAACAAACCATAACAATTTGATTACTAACCAATACAACTGTTACAGTATCAAAATCAAATATTGTAAGAAAAATTACATTGTTTACAGTAGTTTTAAGTTGAAAAATTGCTTTGAACCACAAACACATATGACGAATTTCATAACAGAAAGAAATAATTAAATCTTTCAGTTAGAACAACTCAGTTGAAAACTAGATAAAAACAATTTTTTTCTCTTTGTCTGCTCGTCACTGATAAAGAGGACAAAGATCATAAATCTATCATAGGATTGAGGAAAAAACGTCAATTTATAGAAATAAAATAAAATTTAAACGATGCATCGTCAAAAGTTCAGACTTACTGTAATCGTATCTGCTGATTTTTTGATGTGAACTACTTATTATGCAAATGAAGTTATCATTGAAGGAAATATCCAAACACACTGACTTAATATTCCGCTTTGTTTAGAAAAGAAAGTTGCGTCGCTAAGACATCTGACAACCTATTATGACGTACCGATGATGGTTTGGTTTTGAATGGATAACTTGGTTGTCATGCAACAGAATTTTTTTTTTTTTGAAATTATTAATAAAAAAACTATACCAGTTTGTATTAGTTGCGCATGCTCTTCTCAAAACTAATCCATGTGAAAAAATCATATGATAAGAAAAAAATGATTGGATCACAGAACAGAAAGTAAATGTTGCAAGATTGCGCATGCTCCTTCTAAAAAAGAATGTACTGATCACAAGATATGAGAAAACCGGAACAGAGTATTAGTGTCAGATGGCATCACAAATATTTGAGTTGCCTACGATGCCCAACTGTCAAAAATAGCATCCATTAAAGTGGACCGATTTCGAAAATAAAGAGCTCTTAAAAAAGGATTATCTGTTAGTTTGGTCCCAGTTAGAATTTCTCTAATCTCTAGAAAAAACCAGAAGAAGAAAAAGTACGCTATCCATTTCCCCCCCAAATAATCTAAAGCAGTGCCCCGCAACCTTTTTTTATCGTTGCGGACCGGTCAAGGTTTGATAATTTTACCGCGGCCCGCTGAGGGTGGGACACGTTGACTGTTTATATTTTAGGTTGTTTGGGTTTAACAATTTTTATTTAGTTACATTTAAATATGCCTTCAGAATAAAATGTAGTTACAGCAAAAATGAATAAAAGTGATTTAACGTGGAATATAAAGTGATTTCCGTGGAAAGTTGCGCAAATCCGAGAGAAATGCACCGCTTTAAATAAAATGTCAATAGTTTAATGTTCTTTAGGCGGCCCGGCACCATTTGGTCAACGGCCCGGTACCGGTCCGTGGATCGGGGGTTTCGGATCACTGATCTATAAAGTAACGATTTTAAAATTTAGTGTGCGTACGTTTAGAAATACGGAAGTCACAAGGGGATAGCCGAGGAATTTTGATGAGAAAGTTCTAAATTATCTCAGACTAGAATTTCGAAACTATTTATCTATAAGAGAGTCCTTGAAATATTTATCTTACAATTCTAGAAATATAAGTAAAATGTAATAAAGGATTCATTTGAATTTTTAATTGTATGCAAAAGATTGTAAGAAAATATATCTACTGACAAAGGTAAATTAAATAGCATTACACAAATGTGCACTCTGCATTGAGATCAACTTTAACTACACATAAGTGTGCAGTCTGTCGTAAAATCTATTTGTGTGATTACATTTAATTATTTTCATTATTTCATTACTATTCTGCATATTATACGCAAACTACAATGCATATTATATATATATATAATATACCATTCTGCAAAGATTCCAAATGATTCCATTTCCTCTCATCTTATTTTCTTGTTTTTGTACTTACGTTGATTCTGTTACGGAGACGATTTAAATTAGTAAATTTAATAATTTTTCCATTTATGGTTCAGAAATGTCTTTTTATGCAAATATATTAATATTCTAGTTGAAACTGTATTAAAATAAACTAATAATTCTGGAATTATATTAAAATAAAATCGATTCCTGCTCTATCAGTGCCTGGAATTTTGCAATTAATGAAGAATTATTGAATTAAATTAATAATTAGTTAATTTATTACATTGTAATGAAAAATTACTTCTCTAGTATTTTATTATAATTTAATTTTAACAGAAATTTATCGCACTATAACGGAAAACCTCTCTTTTTTAGTATTTTAATCATTTGGACAATTTATTATTATTATTATTTTCATTGGTAGCTAGAAAAATGAAACGATTTCCAGTAGAGGCTGAAAAAAAAAGACAAAATTTTAAAAACAGAGTCACACGTAACATGCTATCGAACGGAAAAAGATCAATGGGCAAATTTTTTCACGTATTGGTCACACTCAGGCCTAATTTGAATAACAATGAAGATGAACAAGGAACTTCCTTCAGTCAACAAAAAAGGTTAGTTGGAGTTAAACTAGATTTTTTTGAACGAAAGTTATATTGATATGAAATCAATAAACAATCAATCATGTGAAAATCCAATAGAAAAAAGCCCAGAAAAAAGTCAATTAGAAAACATTAAAACACTAATTGTTGAATTTTAACTAAATTATAAATTATAAGGAGCGTAACTACACTTAAATCTATCTAGAAACATGGTAGTCGCATTATTTACAAATGATGTATTGATAGGAATTATTCACAGAAGATGATTTGCCTAAGAATCTGCCGGGTAAATAGAAGAAAGAGAACATGGCATTTTGTTTTCCCGAAACACATCCACAAATCGGTTTAATATTTCTCGTGAGAAACTATTTCTAGTTCAAAATCCAAGTCGAATACAGGATTCCAAAATTGTAAAGGAAAAAATATTGTAATGTATGAATCTGAGATTAAAATGTCAATACCGCTCCAATGTGTACATTTCATAATGTTAACGAACATCGATGCTCAAAAGATGCAAATTACATTGTTAAAACGAAAATTACTGGACACAAATTCGTTGAAGAACGGTAAACCAAAATAATAAAAAAAAATTCCTTGCGAGTTTGAACATTGTTTATAGTAGCTCTAATGAGAGTGCAACATTTTAGAGAGAAATGACCCATTTTTTTTTTTTTTTTTTTTGATTTGCTTAAGGTATCCGACTACGTTCGGGGAACCATGATTTTAAAAAAGCGCATAAATAGATAATTTTCATGATATTTAGTGTCATTTAGATTAGAATACATGTATACAATTGTTTTAAGGACATTATGACAAAAAAATTATTTAAATACAATATTTTGGCAAAAAACTAACTTAGAATAACCTTTTTTCCAAATGTTCCCCTTTTGTAAAAATTGCTTCTATTGTATTAATATTTTGCCTGCATATAGCTCAGACCTCTTTACAGAGGCTCAACTATGATTTCTGAAAAATTCACATTATTTTCAGAGTTACAACCATTTGAAATAACTATCGGCGTATTTTCGTAAAATTTCTCCCTTCTGTTTTCGTAAAACATGGATAAACCGACTTCCGAGTTATGCATTTCAGAAATTCTAGTTGAGCCTCTGTACAGAGGTCTGAGCTGAATACAGGCAAAATATTAATACAATAGAAGCATTTTTTACAAAAGGAGAACATTTGAAAAAAAGGTTATTCTAAGTTAATTTTTTGCCAAAATATTGCATTTAAATATTTTTTTTGTCATAATGTCCTTAAAACAATTGTATACATGTATTCTAATCTAAGTGACACTAAATATCATAAATATTATCCATTTACGCGCTTTTGCAAAATGACGGTTCCGAACGTAGTCGGATACCTTAAAGTAGGGATGGAGAATTTTCTGTATTGTCAGTCACCTTTTTACTATTTAAAGGTATTGTGATGGGCTTGTTATCATAGGCATTGCATATGTGTAGGTGGATGTAAAATATATTGCATGATTTTTCAATATGATTGGAACAAAATGCCTCTACCGAGTAACGGGTAGGTAAAAAAAAAAATGTGTACGCAAATAGTTTTTAAAATTTTTTATTTATGTATATTTTTTATTACGTAGTCTTTTTAAAGCTTGATCTAAAAAACAGCATGGAAATCGACCATTTCTGGTTTAGAGTACAAATGGGAAGGTTTTAAAAAGTTGCAACCTCAAAATTGGAAAAGCAAGGTAGAGAATATGTAAACTACTTTTTTCAGAAAGGGGAGATAAACTTTAAAATTATTATCCCCTTTCTTATGAAACACATTGTAGAGGAAACAAAATGCACTATAGTATTGTTTTATATTATATCCTTAATGTTATGCACGTAGATAAGCTTACTTTTGTAATGCATTGTTTATTAGCAAACAGGGATGTTAAAATATTATTTTTAAAGATCTATCCTGTCTATAGAAAGACATGATACAGATCATTTGCTAGAAGAGACAGTTTTATTTACCTTGAAACTTTTTCCAGCCAGCAGGTAAAAATATAATTGTGGACAATCACATACGACTTTGAAGTAAGTAAATCAAGCAAGTATATTCTTACGTAGATCCGAGGGTTCGGGGATTTTATGCAAAACAATCACAAAGAAAATAAACAGTTCTTTAAGAGCGATGTGAATTTATTATCAAAAATCCAATCCTTTAAATACAGGATTCAGCAGCGATATTCACAGAGTAAATATCCAAAGGTCTTCACACCTTCAACACAGCAATCAAACACAATAACAGTGTTTAAAAAAAAAAATACACGTAAGTAAAGATTATTCACAAGCACAGCCGAGCTAATCAAAACAATCCTCACTACTCGCTGGTTTATTCCAGACTCCTCGCCGTCCTGGCGAGCAGCTTTTTATAGACGCGACAGAAACTTCCAGAAATATAACAGCTCGTGTCACATTGAACGTGAAACTAGTGGAGAGATCTACTACTTTCTAGAAGATTCCAGAGGGTTCCGAACTCGCCAACATGGTCGCCAAAAAGGATGTCAACTTGGCTCTAGCGCCAAGATTTTGCCAAGTTCTCATTGAATCGCCATTATAACGTAAGGGGTGGCATTGCTTGTGAATGGTACAATTTTAACATGAAATAAACATAACATAAAGTAATATAAATGCATTAAACACTCAAATACAAATTATTTACTCTATTTACACAAAATTCGTAACAATATATTACAGTGTTTAAACAAGCTTAAGACTGCACACATTGTTCCCTGAACAATGTTTATTTTAGACTCAAGTTATGTTAGTCTTAATTTAATAATCTCACTACAAGGAGTTGTTGCAAATACTTCCTGATATTTCTTATTCGTGAAACCTTTGTTAATTTATTTCTTTGTATGAACGTTCTAATGAAATATGATGCGCAATAAACTGTATGTAATGTTCTTGTAAACAAAATAAATCGTCAGGTAACGAGATGTTCTGTCAGGTTGCAGTTTTAACACTAAGATCTAACTAAAAAAAATATGAAAAATTATTAGATTAAATATAATTTCCATATAAGGGAAAAAATCAAGTTAATGAAGCACAATCATTAATAGGAGAAATTAATGAATGTAAAATTGCTGTAACGACTAACTCAGAGAACAAAACTTTGCGAAGAAATTTTGATGGAAGTAAATTTTCAGAATCTGTTGACTACACAGTTTGTAAAGGTAGCCATTATTAAAATATACTGAAATTTTTATTAACGAAAACACAAAGATTTAATTTCAAGAAATTAAATCATAAGTTAGGGAACTAATAGATAAAACATTTGAAAATGATCGCAAGCAAACATATAAAGAAAAGTAAAAGGATTTTTTTTCGTACAATATATTCGACATAATAAATAATCATTTCGCTGCGTAACTGAATAGATATGAAAAAAAGCTATGAAAATGTAACAAGTACTATATTTTCGAGTTCTCATTGTGTGTGGAAGAAAAGAAAAATGTATAAATGTAAGATATTCCGTTTAAATATCTTTGTAAAAAGGTTGAATTATATCCCTTTCCAGAGGACTGTAACTTTAATTAAAACCGCATTCCAGATCAACGCTATCTGACGGGCTTACGAGACACCAACACACATAATATTCCGGGAGAGGCGCACTAACCATCCTCGTAACCATCCGCATCCGCGTCCGATCGCTAACCTAGGCGGTTTCAGTCGCGTAATGAGCTTTTTCCAGATTTCTAACGTCCTACTAGAAGGTATAATCTAGTTTACTATTTATTTAATATCTGCATGTTTTAATTCCTATTGCCCTGTAAATACTCCTCCTGTAAACTTTTCCCTATAATTTGTAATAAGTTTGTGATAACTTCTCAATATAAACAATTCAAACAATTATCTTGATTAAACACAATTATCTTGATTAAATACAAGTATCTTGATTATCACTACAATCACATAAACACTATCCGTCGTGACAAAACACTCCCAAGAAACTCTATTCTTGGTATAGCAAAGCACATGCGCCGTGCATCAGTTCTCACCGAAGGAATTCAATTTCCTTCACCCTAAAAACAGTTTAGCTCTTCCAAAACACAAGGGACATTCTCTTCCCTGACCGCCTCGCTTGACGTAAAAAAAAAAACCTTCTTCCTTCAAGACACAGTAATCCTTCACCCCCGCAGGTGTGGGGACGTCGCCAACTCCTAAAGAATCTACCGCTAAACTGTAGTCAGACACTACAAAATTCTTTTACTTTTAAGGTATCCGACTACGTTCGGAACCGTGATTTTGCAAAAGCGCGTAAATGGATAATATTTATGATATTTAGTGTCACTTAGATTAGAATACATGTATACAATTGTTTTAAGGACATTATAACAAAAAAAAATTATTTAAATACAATATTTTGGCAAAAAATTAACTTAGAATAACCTTTTTTCCAAATGTTCTCCTTTTGTAAAAAATGCTTTTATTGTATTAATAATTTGCCTGTATTCAGCTCAGACCTCTCTACAGAGGTTCAACTAGAATTTTTGAAACGCATAGCTCGGAAGTCGGTTTATCCATGTTTTACGAAAACGGGAGAAATTTTAAGAAAATATGCCGATAATTACTTCAAATGGTTGTAACTCTGAAAATAATTTGAATTTTTCAAAAATCATAGTTGAGCCTCTGTACAGAGGTCTGAGCTATATGCAGGCAAAATACAGAGGCTCAACTATGATTTTTGAAAAATTCATATTATTTTCAGAGTTACAACCCATTGAAATATAATTATCGGCGTTTTTTTCTTAAAATTTCTCCCCTCAGTTATCGCAAAACATGGATATAAACCCACTTCTAAGTTATATATTTCAAACATATTCTAGTTGAGCCTCTGTACTGAGGTCTGAGCGATACACAGGCAAAATATTATTAAAATAGAAGTATTTTTTACAAAAGGAGAATATTTTGAAAATGGGTCATTCTATGTACCTTTTTTGTCAAAATATTGTACTTAAATATTTTTTTTATTGTGTACTACTATTCTTAAAACAATTTTATATACATTTCTAATCTAAGTGACACTAAATATCACAAATATTATCCATTTAAACACTTTTGCAAAATCACTGTTACGAACGTAGTCGGATACCTTAAGCACAAAAGATTCATAAGACTCGATTGCATATTTTTAGAACTCGTTAAGTGTCTAATCAACAGCAATTTTTCAGATGCAAGCGGTTCTCAATAGCTCTGATCCTTTTTTTCGGGATGAATGGCCATGAAGGTGTCCCAGATTTGATTGTAATAAGACTTTAAGGCTGTTTTCGCCATATATACAAGAGTGTGACTTTAGCGTGGAGCACATTTTTAATAAAAAAAAAAATACTTCAATTTTTATAAAAATTTGTGACATTGTAACTCATGCATTTGTTTATAGTATAGTGTTTTTAAAATTTCTGAATATTTCATAAATAATTAGTTTTTCCAGTTAACATGTAAAGGGATAGCTCATTTAGCATTATAATATAGGAGAAAAAATGCGAAACACACACACACATTTTATAAAAGAAAAAATGTGTCAACTCGTATAAAAATGAGTAGTATGATAAAATAAGTGATTCTACACATGATAGTGAAGCCAGAATATAATATTAATGTTTGAGTACTTTTATATATGAAAAAATATTCATCATATTTGAGTTCTATTATTTAACATTAGCCGAAAACAGCCTTAAAGGCTCCAAAAGAGAACATTAAAAAACACAAATAAAAAAAATGAACATAAAACAACAATAACAATTTAAGGGAACCAGGATATCATACACATTCAAAAAATCATTTTTTTTTATTTTAATAATAAAAAACAGTGCATATTTTTTTTTAATCTAAAAATATTTTACACTTATATGTTCGTTGATAAAATAACCTTAAAACATGAAAAAAGAAATTGATAAAAATATACACAAATGAACACGCCTTTTTTGACACATTTTAAAAGTACGTTCCTCTTATGTCTAATGCAAGTAAGCTATTAATTTATTTTTACTATAGAAAGGAGCAATATTTTTCTGTTTTTAATACCTATAATTTTTTTTTGTTTTTTTTTGAAAAACTTGTTTTACATGAGAAAAATGGAAAATTTACAAAGTCTTACAGTTTTTTCAGAGAAATTATACATTTTTTTTTATCAAAAAACTATTTGAGTATATTTTGTTCATTGTTTTATACATGTATGTAAAATGTTTGTATATTCAAGAAATATTTTTATAAAAAATAGTACCGAAATGAAAATACGTTTGATAAAATTATGTTCATGTTCAGCTATAACAAAGGGAAAAAAATTTAAAACTTAAAGTTATTTTTGTAATTCTAGAGAATGTTTAAACTATTATTATACGAGGTATATAAAAATAGGCAGGAAAATATTAGTCAATAGTAGGATATATGAAAATACTGCTACTTTTATTTTTTTCTCTTTTTCTCCAAAACTAAAAACTACTGCACTGTACGGTTCCACAATTTTTATACTTCTATCCTGGATAATTGTGCAAAGTCTAATAGCACATAATTTTTTTTATTTATTTATTTTTTTTAAATAGCTTTGTGTATGAAAAAGAGGGAATAAAAAAAAGTTTTCAAAATTGCAAAGTTAAATAATTTTTTTAAAGAAACTAGCTTAATATTTTACAAAAAAAAAGTTAACTATATTTTGTATAAATGTGCAAAAATATTTTACGTGTACAAGAGATACTTTTTTAAAAAAATGTTACCTAACTATAAGCATTTATAATGAGATCTGAAAAATTATGTCGAACTTAAGTTAAACAGAAAGAAAAAAAAAAAAATTGGAACCAAAAAATTATCTCTTTATATCTCTGCAGATGGATTAAAATATCTTTATTAAGATCACAAAAAAATCTAAGCTTTATTGGAAATTTTTAAAAATATGTGTCTCATAAACAAAGAGTCAATGTTGGCATTTTACTCCTTCGAGCATGTTCTGGTATCGTACTTGGGGCAAGATGGCGACTTCGTTAACTAGCCTGATCGCGAATGTTAAAAACCTTTGATTCTAATTGATTCTAATGGTAGGGGGTTAATAGCAGTAAGATAAAACAAAAAAGTAGTGATTGTAAAAAGCATATTGTCTAAAGTAATCACATATAAAGCAAAGAATGACCAACTTTTTCACTCATTTTTTATGCATACGTTGACGCTCTTTATAATAATAATACATCAGACGAAATAGCGAACATCTATCAAAAAACAAAATGGTGTTACCGGCTACATCGAGCGCATCCTTCCCCGCTCGTCAACTTGTCTCAGTCTCATTTATATTAGTTTGTTAAGGTAAAGAACTCATTCTCGACATTACTTCTGTCGAGTCATGGTGAGAAAGACCCTTCGTGTAGATGGATTGATGTAAATTAAATTTGTTGAGGCTTCATGCTTTTGTTGACGTCACGTGTAAGTTTGGAGAGTGGAGACAGTGTAGGTCATCACTTGAACATGGTTCAGAACTACAAGGGGGCTGCGGTAGACCAGTGGTAAAGGTATCGGATCATGACAGGCATGTCATGAGTTCGAGCCAGTACAACTAACGACCCACCGTGTATGGCAGCGATGCACGCTAAATCTGTCGAGAGCTGAAACGTCCTCCCGTTGGTGTGGTAGTTAGAAGAGGGGGCTGCCAGCTCAGGTGTCGTTCACGTCACTTGACCATGGTTCAAAATTACGTGGTCCGTCGCCAAAAGCCCTCGTGTAACTGAACAGTGCGACGTTAATATTCACTCACTCATTCAGAACTACAAGGTCAGTTGCCAATGGCTCCCGCGTTGCTTTAGAGTGGTAATTTAGTTCTATTATGTGTGTGTGAATATGTTTGTAAAAGTCATTAAATTTTTGTTTGTATTCTTATTTAAGCAGCCAAACCTTTAGGTTCTTACGCGGTGGGCATTGTTGAAGATTCGAACCCGCGACCTATGGATTCGTAAGCACGTAGCATACTACTATACAAAAGTGGTCACTTCTGTCCGGCGGCTGTTACTGGCTTATTTAGATACTGCCACAGTACTGAATCAGTCCCTCTACACGTCAAGTCTTCAGTGGCACCATGGTTTGAATTCATGACACGCCAGCCACGAGCTCGTGACCATGACCACTAAGTTACCACGACCACCGAGACTTATCTCCAACAACACCTCATGTGCTCTACAGTGACGCTAATTTAAGCAATCAAACAATCTAATTACAAAGATGCTCGCCAAATGGAATATTATTTCTCCGAAATGGCACTAATTTGTATTAACAATGGGATAATAGACTTTGTCACTCCATATTCCACATAAAGATATTAACGGTAAATGTATAAACAAAACAAAAAAAGATAGCTGCCTATATAACCTTGAATTTCTTACTGAAAGAAAGGATTTCAGTTTTCACGGCTGAAGCTATAGCCATATGGACGGCGTTACAAAATTGGGTTAGTGAAGCATAAAACTGTTATCCTGACGGACAGTTTATCAGTTTTAAAAAGTATCTAAAATATTAATAGAAAATCCAATACGATAATTTTAAATATAAGTTCAACTTTACAAGAGTGTCTCCAAATAGTTCAATCCATTACATTCATTTGGGTACCAGCTCACAAGGGAATAGAGATCAAGTTGATAAATTAGCTATAAAGCCTCTCCAGAACCATGGAATATTATTCCTTGGATTGCATTGGAAGATTTTCATACATATTTCACAAAACAACATAAAAGTAAAAACGAAGAAGCACGGAAAAAGAGCAGAAGACATAAAAAATATAATTATATTTCTCATCTTGAAAAGTGGAATAGACAGGCAGCAAAAAATAGAAATTCAGAAGTTTTAATCAATAAGTTGCGCGCTAAAAAAACTACCATTAAATGATATTTATTTTCTTTTTAAACAAACAGATTCTCCATTGTGTTCGGATTGTGTGTGTGTGTGTCAAGTGCCAGAAACTAGAGAACATTTTATTTGAATCTGTAACAAATACAAATCGCAGCGTAAAATTTTGAAATTTTTTTATCTCCAACCACGGAGAATGGTCTTATTCATCAATAGATAATTGCAAAAACCATAGAGCATGTCCAAAAAGTAGAAGATTTTTTAATATCAACCAATATAGATTCTAAAATATCAGCTAATAGATTCTAAATACTCTATTTTCATCAATTTCTGTTGAAGCACAAGGCGATAACCAAGTTTACAGATGTACAGTGCAATCACACTAGATGAACGTTGCAACCTAATTTAAGAAAATACTCCAAATTCTATCGGAGCTTAAGGCGTTGGCCACGTCTCTAGATTTGCAGTGTTATCACTGTACAGAACTGAACTGAACATAGCCTTTGGTATTTGTGTCCCATAAAACTACATAATTGGATAATAGCCTTTGTTGCTCTAAATCCCTAATAAAGATATTAAAATTAACTATTAAACTACATAATTTACAAATAATATAGCTTTTCTTTACGTAGAGCTAATTTCTTCTGGACAAATGCTGGAGCTGCAGTCGGGTAAAGTTTAATTCTTATTTCATTCTGAACTATTAGTTTTAATAAAAAGGTTAACTAAAACTTATATCAATGTCTAATGAGTTAATAATTCATTTTTTGAAATTTTAGTTTTCTATTTTGATTAAATTTTTTTTATCAATGGTATATTTTTTGATTCAGTGACTAAAAATATTTTTCTAAATGAATCGGATATCAAACATCGAAATGACTCGTACATGAAATGTTCGAGATAGAAGTCTCGGAATGAATTGGAGGTCACTTTCCATTTGCATCACATGAAAAAGAGGGATTACAGTATTTGGATGATAAAACGCGGAAATTTCTTGTATCGTAAGAAATAAAACTAAGCGACATCACTTGATAAGTGTACGCTATTTCACAGTTATCGCAATTTCTGATAAGAAGTAGGTGGGTAAGTTCTTATATTTGTTTGCATCTTTTCATTCAGATGGAGAATTATCTCGCATACACAGCCTACGAGTATCGCCGGTGAGTTTTATTTCTCTGGAAATATTTATCTTTTTCTTGTCCTTGGAGAAAATATTCTTTTGAGAAAGATTGTAGTTTTATGTGATAATTCCATACTGTTTGTTAAAAATGGTGATCTATCCAAAGCGTAGTTAGCATAAGTTAGAGAATGATTGGATTAGTGTAAATGAGATTGTTCTAAAATCCAATATCCAATACTTTAAATTTAAATGAATATTAGAAAATCAACCAAAGTGAGACGAATTTTACTTACTATAAAATTTTGAAGTAATTTAATCTTAATGTTCTTTCTTTTTACATCTAAAATTCTTCAATTACATTTAGGTTTGATGATCTGGAGTTAGAATGTTTTAAATTTGTAATCTATTTATAATTTTTTTAAGCATGGAAATATAGCAGTTGGAAGGGCTTTTAAATATAGTAGCTCAAATAAAATCTCGAAAAAGCTCAAAAATCAAAGCTAAAAAAAAAAATTGTTTTTTATTGAATATTGACTAAAACATTTTCTAGTTTTTATACAAGATATTGAAGTCAATCTATATTACATAGTAGATCCTCTATTACAAGCGAATTTCAGAAGCAATCTTTAAGAAAACATAATTTCTTCACAAAGCTAAAAAATTCCGCAGGCCATTATTTTTAATCACACGTATAAAGTTTTGTGTTACTTATTATTACTTATGCCATGAGATCGACGGTGTCAGATCGAGACCCACGAAATTAATCGCATCAAGAGGACTAGACTACGTCTGTCTTTCTAGCCGCAGCTTTGAGTACACTTTTTTCTCCGTTCCACCCCAAATTTGCGGGAGAACACCCCGGAGGTGGTTCGGGGTCTCCCTCCCCTTTTCCTCTACCACCAACCTCTCGAGAGGACTTTCGATTTGCAGTGTATTTAGAATGTCTCCATGCCCCACTCGCACTATACATTTAGAAATATTCATGCCTTCTCAGAGATGCGAGCCCGGGACTTCGGCACAGCAGCCAACGTCATGCGTCTCAGCGCCCAAGGTCACGTAAACTGATATGGGCACAGTAGGCCTTGGTCCTCATGGGCTGTTGCGCCACTGAGTTTAGTTTTGTAGTATACATTCAACGCGCGAAATTTGAGCTTGAAGAATTTTGATAATTTTGTTTATATTTGGTCGCAAAAATGATAATGTCACTCATTTCGTCTCATCTAAACTTAAACGTTTGTTTCTTTTTTTCATTTATATTTGTTAAGGCTGTTTTCGCCATTTGTAGGAGATCATAAACTTGACGCGGAGCACATTTTCGGACTGAAAAAAATGGCTTAATTTTTATAAAAATTTGTGACATTGTAACTCATGCATTTGTTTATAATATAGTGTTTTCAAAATTTGAAAGTATTTCATAAATATTTAGTTTTTCCTTTTGACATGTAACCGGATAGCCCATTTAGCATCACGGTATAGGACCCCCCCCCCCCCAAGAAACACATTTTATAAAAGAATATATGCGTCAACTTTGATAAAAATGAGTAGTATGATAAAATAAGTGATTCTCTACAGGATAGTGAAACCAGATTATAATAATGTTTTAGTACTTTTATATCTGAAAAAATATTCCAAATTTGGTCCCTATTCTTTAAAATTAGCCGAAGATAGCCTTAATGCAGAAAATCCGAATCCACTCAAATACGATGTAGAATATTGTAGCAATACTTTAAGGTTTTTTGGCTATAATGGGATAATCACCTCCAATTTTAACCAAAAATGAATTGACCTTTCCGAATGTTTTGAAATAAAAAAATCTCTATTATTACAGAGTAAAATTAGTTCTTTCTCTTCATTCAAAGTTAATTTATGTACAGATATATCACATTTTAACATCTAAATTTAAGAAGCAATGAATAACTCTAGAAGAGAGTTGTTAAATGATCAATAACAATTTTATGAATAGTTTATTTCTGTAAAATAACCAATGATTCGGTTCCGGGTTTTTTTTTTCTCGGAGTATAAACAATTATTTAAAGAAAAATTCGCGCGCACACAAAAGTAAAGCGACGGCACACAGTGGTTAGGGATGGCGATTCTTTCCGAAAAAAATTGATTTTTAAAACGATTCGAATCGTAGTCTGATGAATTGATTCAAAAAAAAAATCGAGGTCTAAAAGATCGATTTCTAAAAAATCGTTTTTTTTTTTTTTTCAAGTCTGTATTTACAATGTAAATATAAATCCATTTTATGAAAAACAAGAAAGGTACCAAAATAAACGATCTCTTATCAGTAAAATCAGGGAATTTTTTAGTTCAGGGAATTCGACAATTACAATTATTTTTAGTACTTTATCAAAGTATCGGGTATAAAAGACATTTATTTTCTAAATGTATTTGTTACATTAAAAAGTTTAGAAAATAGATAATATAGCTCATAGTTCCCAATGCTTGATATCTAAGCTTTTTATAAAAACAGTCTGTCAAGTCTACTGGGATCCAAGTGGTTCTGCTCATTACTAGCCATGTTGCCGGCAATCGAAAAAAGGTGCTCACAAGGAACAGATGATCCCACGATATTCATATACATCATGGCTATTGTGTGAACGTGATGATAAATAGTTTTTTTTGTTCTTGCCAGTAAATTAACCCTTTAACCGCCAACACCGTAATATTAAGGGTTTTAAAGATTCAACTAATTGCAAATAATTTTATGGTTTTTATCAAAACAGAAAAATCGAATGTTGGTTTTCTAGGATAAAATATCGATTCACTGAATCGATTCAGTGCTACATATAAATTTTTTTGACCCGAGAAATTGATTGTTTGATTAATAGATCACAGACCGCCATTCCTAACAGTGGTTGAGAATCACTGGGATAGAATATCAAACTTAAAATCATTTTCTAAGTTACACGTGATATTAAGCAAATATTTGATGATCAATTCGAGTTCTAATGTCACCCGTTGAGTGAAAAGATGGATAAGTTGCCAAATATAAAGGATGGGAAAAAAAACTGAAAATGTTAAATAGAAATGAGTGTCAAAAGTTTTTAAAGTAAAAATAGTGTGTAGTCAACGTAGAAGTGTAGAAATAAGAGAGGCATATATCTTCGGTTGTCTTTATCTCATGACCATAGTTTAAAAGTAGAGACCACCATCGGCGTGAGAATAGTTCTTGAGTAATTTTAATTTAAATAAAAGTAGCAGATCTTAATATTTATTTTTCACGCAAAATCCCTTTCATTGCCATTACTTCAAAAAAAAAAAAAAAAAATGCGAAATTGTTAGCATGGAAAAGGAAAATAAGATAGTTATTCATGTCTTATACAATTACTAAATATGTATGTTATTGCTCCATCAATGTCTAGGCCGTGATAGTCTAGTGGTCAAGGTAACAGACTCGTGGCCGGTGTGTTATGAGTTAGAGCCTTTTACCGTTGAATACCCCGCCGTGCAGGGAAACGATGCACGTTAAATCTGTCGAGAGTTCAAACGTCCTTCCATTCGGTGTGATGTGGAAGTTAGGAGAGGGGGTGCCAGTTCAGGTGTCGTCCTCGTCATTTGACCATGGTTCTAAAATACGAGGTCCGTCGCCAAAAGCCCTTGAGTAGCTGAACAGAGTGTTAATATTCACTCACTCACCCAACAGTGTTTATTGTCTATTATCTAAGTAGTGAGTAAAAGGACAATGGGTCTATAAAAAGTATTGCAACAGACACTTCCAAACATTTTTAAATGAAAAAAAATAAATAAAGGTTTAATTTTAATGTTTTTCTTGCATTTTACATCTAATGACTAAATAAAGTTTTATAAAGTTCCAAAATTTACTTAAAACATTTTGAAATATAAAATTAAACACTTGTAGTGTTTTAATCGAAAGTAGTAATTAAATGCTTTGGGGCATTGTGGGGGAAAAGCTATAAATAGCCAATTTTGGCTGATTAACAGCATAAAGGGTTCCTAACCTAATTTGAAGTTCGTTTAGTGTTTAAATGTTAAAATGGATTTGAAAAACTGACATTTTTAACTTTTGAAAAATTATAATTTATCATTGAAATCGTGGAGGAAAAGTGAATAATACTCAGTTTAAATATTAAAAGTAAGTTCATAACCTAATTTCGAAAGACAAAAAATTTAGTTGAAAACAAGTCACATGCAGGACATCTATAAGGAACGCCAATAAATTACCGTTCTAAAAAAACTAAAATGGGGATACTTTCATCATTTGGATGTATTTCAGAATACTAAGGACGAGTGCCAATAATTCTCATGTATAAAATAATGTTAATTAAAAGAATCAACCAACCTGACCTCACTATACATATAAAGTTGTTGTTGTGACTAATGCCACCTGCCTGACGAAGTCAGATCGAGGCCCGCGAAATTCATCGCGGCTAAGGGTTAGAATTTTTACGCCTGTCGTTAGCCTTAGCTTTGAGCACCATGCAGGTGACAGTACGATTTTGCTCGGTTCCACCCCAATTTAGAGGGAGAAAACCCTGGGGGTGGTCAGGGGCCTCCCACCTCTCTTCCCCTTCCACCAACCACACGAGAGGACTAGGAGCTCGACGGCTATTTAGAGTACCCCCATGTCACAAAGGCACTATATATTTACAAACATCCATATCTTCTCCGAGATTCGAACCCAGTCCCTACGGCACCGCAGTCAGCGTCGCTAACTACTATACCGGTTGGGCGACACATATAAAGTGATTCAGTGCTTAATAACGTCGCAATCTAAAGCAACTTAAGGGCCAATGGCAACGCTCCTCGTATTGTTGAATCGTGAAGAGTGACGAAGATAACACTCGAGTTCGCACCCCACTTCTAACTTTTCCATTCCACCAACG
>BMAV01020253.1:264674-277910 GCA_019973955.1 Trichonephila inaurata madagascariensis
GGCTGTCAGCGTCGAGCGTCTAGCCAATCAGAGACTTCATCTCGCCTGAGATGTAGTCTGTGATTGGCTAGACGCTCAGCGCTCGACGCTGACAGCCTTGGTGTGAATGCAGCTTTAATCTATTGAAGCTTCCGTTGGTGTGGATGTTAGGAGAGGGCGTTGCCTGCTCAAGTGTCGTTCTCGTCACTTGATTGTGGTCTAAAATTACGAAGTCCGTCACCTCTAGCCTTCGTTCAGCTTTATAATGCGATGTAAGAAAACTCTTGAACCAAGATAAATTTAACGTGCATTAGCCCCTCTACACGGTGAGTCTTCAGTGGCACCAGGACTCAAGCTCCTGAATCACCGGCCAGGAGTTCTTGACCATGATCTGTGGTCATATTAGGATAGATAGAAGTTTGAAGAATAATTAACCAGAATAATTATATTATACAAGTAAGAGTTGACTAAGACTAAAAATTTCGTCAAAACTGCTTTGTTCAATAGATTACTAACAAGATGTCAAACGAATTGAAATCGATAACCACACCACCAGCATTGTTCTGTGATTAAGGCTCTAAGTTTAATGATCCGTTATATGTTGAGTTCATCCCTCTTTTGATGGGTCGATAAATGTATACCAAGCTTGCTTGGGGACTAAAATACAGGGGGTCTTGCTTCAGATTGACCACCTGATCGGGACATTTACTTCTGTACCTCAGCGCCTAATGGTCACTTACACTGAGATGGGCACAGTAGGCCTTGGCCCTCATGGGCTGTTGCGCCACTGAGTTTGAGTTTATATGTTCGAGTCAAACCGTAGGTTTGAAATAATCTTCCACCAAAGAATCCTCTAGTGCAGGGGTGCTCAACCTTTTTTTTCCGCCGAGCAACATATGTTACGACCTTATATCACGCAGGCCGCAACATGGGAATTAAAGGGGGAGGGCACTATAAGATCAAAAACATTTAAATTGCTGAAAATGTATAAAAAAATTAAAATTCATAAAAAAAATTCTGGATAGTAATTTAAAACTTTATTAAACTCTATCAAACTCAACTCACAAAAAATAGGTTTTATGCATTTTTTCCCAGATGAGGTAATTTTGATTTCCTGTAATCAATGATCCAGAGCCCTTTGTTTGTATTCTACTGTTATAAAAAAAAAGTTGCCACATAGTTAGGTAATTTAATTTTTTTTGACAAAGCCTCACTTACTATTAAAATATTAATTTATGGAATACGGGATAGTAGCAAAGAGGTTTTACTGAATTCCGGACTGAAATCGGTACTATTTGTTTAAAGCCAGTTCATACTTTCTTGTGCATTATTGTTTCAAATGTATTCAAGTTCGATTTTACTATAAAAATATGTGAACAAATAACTGAGAATTTATCAGAGTTCATCGGAAGCATTTAAGAAACAATCTCTGAATCTATTCCTATGTTTATCAATATATATAATGTTTTATAGGTTGTTTCTGTCACCTCTACATATTTTGTGACAATAACACTGAAAAAGTATTTTATTGCTGTTGCAAAGATTTTTTTAAGAAAGCCAATTTATCTCGTTTTGAAAGAGATCCTCAAGAAAAAGAGGTGGCTTTTTTTTTCTTGTGGTATAGGTATCGGATCGTGGCTTGCCTTGTCGCGAGTTCGAGCCCAGTACCACTAAAGACCCGCCGTGTAGGGCAGCGATGCACGTTAAATCTGTCGAGAGCTGAAACGTCCTCCTGTTGGTGTGGTGTGGTAGTTAGGAGAGGGGGTGCCAGCTCAGGTATCGTCCACGTCACTTGACCGTGGTTCAAAATTACGTGGTCCGTCGCCAAAAGCCTTCGTGTAGCTGAACAGTGCGACGTTAATATTCAATCAATCAATCAAACAAGAAAAAGAGCCATTAAAAGTTTTGTGCTTAGTGGTATAGTGACGAGCAAAAAATTATATATTTCTTAAATATAACATTTTCAGGACAAATAAAACAATTTGTTGATCCATGTTTGTATTTCTCTACTAAATATTCAAGATCCCAATCGAAACAATGTATTTCCTTAGGTATTTTTCGTTTGAAAGACTTGAGGTTTAATTTAAAAATTAGTTTCACCCACAAGAATGATCGCTACTCTACGTTATTTCTTTTCATAACAGATACACACAATTACAAAAAGAAAAGTTATCTCACGATTCGTACCAGCATGATATCGATAGCAAAATTGATGTATTTTATTGTTTGATTGATAAAATTCTCCCTAAATATTTAATGCATTGTTCTTAAATAATTGAATTTATCAGTGCAATGGGCTCTGGCTGGGCCACTCAGAAAGGTCTGGTAGGCCACATGAGTTCCGCGGGCCGCATATTGAATATCGCTGCTCTAGTGGAATATTGGGATTTATTAAATTGAACTAAGTTTCAAGATTGATTCAAGATTTAAAATGTAAATTAAATCCAAAACCAACTTTAAAAAAAATATTCATTCTCTTAAGGCTGTTTTCGGTTAATGTTACAGAATAGGATACAAATTTGAAACATTTTTTCAGATATAAAAGAAATGAAAAATTAATAAGATATTCTGGCTTCACTATCCTTTAGAGAGCCGCATTTTTTTTATCATACTTCCCTTTTTTAACCGAGTTGATTCGTTTTTTCTGGTATAAAATCTGTTTCGCAATTTTTATCCTGTATCGTAATGTTAAATGGGCTTTGCCTTCACTTATTAAAACAAAAAGGAAAGTATTCATGGAATATTTTGAAATTTTTAAAAACACTTTATTGTTAACAGATGTACGAGTTATAATATTACAAATTTCCACGGAAATTGGATCATTTTTCTTTCTGAAAATGTGCTTCGCGTTTAGTTAGAGCTCTCGTACTTTTACCGAAGACAGCCTTAATACTTCATTCAAAATTTTATTCTCTTCAGAGAAAGGAGTTGATGCAAACGAAAAATCTATCGCTGCGCAAAGTGTGCACTTTGGTGTAGTGTGGAAGATTCGAGAGTGGAATGCTAGCTTAGTGTCATCACTTGACCATGGCTCAGAATTACGAGGTCAATTGCCAATAATTCTTGCATTGTTTCTAAATGCAACGCTAATATGTAATCCATCAATCCTATGAAATGTTATTTTTTCGAATAACAATAATTCGAATAACATAGTATAGTTGAATCGGTCCGTTTTTCGAGTAAAAAAAGCACATTTTTATATAAATTGGACAGGAGAGCTATGATAAAGTTGTAAAACGTGAATTATTTAGGATCAATAGAACTAAAAACAATGAAAGAAAACTAAATTTAATACGTATTGAGAGTGTATAAGCTTATGTGTGACAGAAAATCACATTGAGGAGAATTTTATTGGTATATTCAGCTGCTTCTTTTACACGTAATTTTATTCCACCTTTTAAGTTCAGTTTGAAAATGTATTTCTTATAACATAAGGCAAAATCTTTGAAAGTAATACCTTAATTTTCAAGAGTTCTCATTTTAAGTTTCCTTTTTTTTTTTTGTATAGAACCTTAAAAGGAATTATAAATTTAGATAATTATAATATTGAATAGTTTTTTTTAAAGCACATTTTTCCCCAAACACTTGGTTACTTGTGTATTGTATAGCTTGGTAAGTATTAAGTTGATTCATAACTATTCTATATCTGAAATATTTTAAGAAAATTAAGATTACTCAGTACCCTGTAAAATGATTAAAAAAATATCTTTTTTTTTCTGAATTTATCAACGACATATTTGCTTGAGAAACTTGGCTCCATATGAGATTTGATACTTAATTAGTGTTAAAGATATTTGAAATTTTCTGACCGTTGTCAGTCTTACAAAATGTGTATACCTTAACAAACTTTATATGTGTTTTTCTGACTTAAATCGACAAAAATAAGTGTTTTCTATTCTCAGGTTTCTTTTGTTTGTTGAAGTTAACAGTTTTGAAATTTTTGTTGATACTTTGATCTGTAAAACTAGTACGATTTTTCGGGTTTAGCTACATAGGTATAAAGTTTAATGGAAGCAGACTTTCTCAATTATAAATATTCAAATATTTGAAATAACTAAAAATATTCAAAACATATTTTAATATGCATATCTAAAAAGTTTTAAATCTCAGATTTTAATTTTTTGATTTTTTTTTAAATTAATGACTTGCAAACTGACTTTTTTTTCAGTATTAATTTAATGATACAGTCTGCAAGGAAATAAAAAAGTTTTAATACTATTGTCGGCCAAACATTTCTTTGAAAATGATGTTTAGCTTTAAAATGACTTTTTTTGAATAAAATAAATCCTAAGCAACCCCAAATAATAAATATTTGAACAATTTGCTCAATATATATCTGTAACATTCGTCGTGGCCTTGGTAGCCTGGCGGTTCAAAGTAACGGATTCGTGACTGGCGTGTCATGAGTTCGAGCCTAATACCGCTGAAGACCAGCTATGCAGAGGGGGCTGATACCCTTTAAATGTGTCGAGGCTTAAACGTCCTTCGGTTGGTGTGGTGTGGAAGTTAGGAGAGGGGGTGCAGGCTCAGGTATGATCCTCGTCACTAGACCGTGGTTCAAAACTTCGAGGTCCATCGCCAAAAACCCTCGTGAAGGTGAATAGTGCGACGTAAATATTCATTTTAACATTCGTCTTTTGATTTTTATTTTCTTTCGGTTCCGTAGTTCATGTCTGAATATCAAAGGGCAACTAAATGGGATGAGGAAAAATTCAACTTATTCTTTTAACCCTTTATCTACCGACGCGGTACTTATAAGTGCCACTCACTTTAAAATAATATAGAATAACCAATTTTACGAATATTCTGACAATACTTAGCAGGAATATTCTTTGAGATCCGATCTTCCAAGATATATGGCAGCACGGGTTTTCTATGATGAGTATTTTAGCGGGAAGGCTAATAGTTTTAAGCAGAAATTGCGTTTTCAGCTGACGGGGTTTTCAGCGGATTGCAAAGATTATCATTTTTATCCCGAAAAAATAGTTAATGTCAAAATTTAAGTGTCTTATTTTTATGTGTGTTGATTGATTGATTGAATATTAACGTCGCACTGTTCAGCTACACGAGGGCTTTTGGCGACAGACCACGTAATTTTTGAACCATGGTCAAGTGACGTGGACGACACCTGAGCTGGCACCCCCTCTCCTAACTACCAGACCCCACCAACGGGAGGACGTTTCAGCTCTCGACAGATTTAACGTGCATCGCTGCCCTACACGGCGGGTCTTTAGTGGTATTGGGCTCGAATTCGTGATAAGGCATGCCACGATCCGATACCTATACCACTCGGCTACCGCGGCCTTTTATGTGTGTTAATATGGACCTTAGAAAACGATTTAACTCTTTAATTATATACACTGTTCACTTAAAATAATTTTACAGTGGAATATCTTTAATTAATTAGTTAGCTCTAACGGATTAAATTTCCCAACGTTGAGTATTTTGTTTATGTATATCCCTTAATTTTCAATGAAGTGATTCAAAAAAAATATTGCATGAAGAAAACTGCAGTAAATCATAATGCGGTAGATAAAGGGTTATATAACCCGACATCACTCGCGCGAAAAAAACAATCTTAAGTTCTTCCGCAGGGTATCTCATACCCAAGGGATTTTACATTCTGTTTTTACCGTAAAATTTACATACAAAAGTGAAAAAGGAAGAAAAGTAGGAAATAAAATATGTTTATTACACTTTTCACACGTAAATTTAGTTTTTCTGATCTTTTTATTAGGGTATTCACACACACAGTCCATTGTTTATACATTCCCCTTTATTCTTCGTTGCGAGTGAGTTCGAAGTTTTCTCTCACAGGATCTTAATTTTTTAAAAAATTTCATAGAAGCATTGATCGCTGGTTTCTACATTCTTTACATTCTTCTATACATCGAAATCCAAAACATTTCAGAAATCAGCGTCTGCTTCGATGTTTAGTAGGTAGTTCCCGAGTACAAAACAAAATAATTTGAGCATTTGTTATCGCAGCGTTCAACAACACAAAAAATATTGTTAAAGGCTAATGATTACATTTCCTAGCCATTGAATATGATGAGGTCATTTTATCAAGAATAATAATTCCTCTCTCAGTGAAATTATCTGGATAGTTATCAGTAGAGGAACCGTACTTGCTGTTATACTCTTCATCATTCGATTCTTCCTCATCCTCCCCGCAAAGAGGCTTCCTTTATTCGAAAATACTGTTGTACTATATCTATTAAATACTGTATCTATTAAATTACTTAAATATCACATTTCTTCATCTTAACTACAATAGCACGTCACTGTATAAGAAAGATTTTAAAGCGGGCTCACGCATTCAGAACTGTAACGGTGATTCACGCGCAGGGTATGACATACCCGAAGAGGCGGTATCCAAAAATATGTATTTAGAATTCACCTACAAGCTAAGGCCCCTCAAAGGATAGAACTTAAAGTCAGCTACACGAGAAACTATTCATTTTCCAAAAAAGGTTTAGATGGATTCTTGAAAAAAGTTTGATGGTGGATATGACATACCCTGCGTGAGAAGTACCAGGTTAAAATGGATACCACATTTGGTACAATTTTAAGGAGGGATACAATTACTACCTTTGTTAAAAATTGTATAAGTAGGTAGAAGATGTAAACATCGAATTCTAATCTGAAAATAACAGGTATTCTTTCTCTTGGAAATTCATTTTAACTTCCCGAAGGTTATTGGTGACATTTTGTTTCATTTGTATTGGAAATGATATATTTTGCTTAGAGGGAGGGAAAAAAAATCTAGAACCCAGGTAACGTTTGGCACAATTTGGCCAAAATTGACGTTTTCCCCGATAAAATGCGCTAATGTATCGAAAGTTGTTTTTGCTTATATGTATTTTAAAGTTTTAAACAAACAATTGATTTTGATAGGAGAAGGATATTATATTTATAAATTATCTATGAATTGTTCCATTCACTGAAAAAAGTTATTGCATTAAGAAAAGCTTTCTAGATTGTATAAACATTAGCTTTCTTATCTAGCTTATTGGCCTGATAAGAAAGTGATTGAAGCTCTTAACAATTCATTTTATATCTCAGGGTGATACAGAGGAAAAATAAAAAATGTTTTTTGAAAATTCATACCGAGCGCGTTTATTTTTTATGAACGTTATTTGCAAATTGACATCTTGACAATATTTCTATAAAATTCTCATTCATATATGTGTTAATACTTTGCGATAACTTATCATATCTTCGCGCAATATGTGTAAGCGTATTTCTTTCAAAAGGACGCTCTTGCAATAGTCGTAATTTAGGCCTGAGATTTAACTTAATTTAGCATTTATCTTGTCTGTTACCTTTTCCTCGGCCGCGATTGTGGCCACGTTAGTCTAGTGGTTAAGGTAAGGATCTTGGCTGGTATGTCATGAGTTCGAGCCTAGTACCACTAAAGACCTGCCGTGTAGGGAAACAATGCACGTTAAATATGTCGAGGCTCAAAGTCCTCCCGTTGGTGCGGCGTGAAATTTTGTAGGAGGGGTGCCAGTTCAGGTGACCTCCTAGTTACTTTATAGAGGTACGAAATCCGTCGTAAACAGCCCTCTTGTAGCATCAAAAAATTAACCATAATAATGAATCAATAATTACAAGGTGTGGTATGAAATTATAGTGAGTACCAACTAAAATGTCATCTTTGCCATTTGATATGGCCTCATTTGTTTAATGATTATGGTCACGAAAGCGTGCATGGCATGTCATGAGTTCGAGCTCTAGGGCCACTGAAGATCTAACAGTGTAGAGGGCCGATGCTCCCTTGGCTTGGTGTAGTAGTTTTGAGAGGGTACTAGCTCAGTGTAGTCTTCGTCACTTGAACGGTGGGCACGGTAGCCTAGAGGTCAAGGTCATGGACTCGAGGCTAGCGTGTCATGAGTTTGATTCTAGTGTCCTTGAAGTCTCGTCGTGTAGAGGGGGGACATTGTGTATGTTAAATCTGAAGAGGCTCAAATGTCCTCCCGTTGGTGAGTTGGAAGTTAGAAAAGGGGGTGCTAGCTCAGGTGTCGTCCTTGTCACTAAGCCCTTATGCAGCTTTGTAGAGCGACGTCAGTATAACTCCCACTCGTCACCTGAACGAGGTTCAAAATTGACAAGTCCGTCTCCAGTAGCCCTCGTGATGCTTCAGAGAGTGTGACGTTAATAAAATGCACCCACTTTACCATTAGATGTTTTTTTTTAGTTGAATATGATCAATAACAGAGAGAGTCTGCCTTTTGGGTGTATGACTATTGCAATACTAATTTCAACCAAACCAAAACTCATTGATGACGTTGTTCAAATTCTATGAAAGACTAGTCAAATATACTTAGGGCTATTGAATGTGAAACTGAGTCGAATCCAAATTATAATACAGCGCTTTATGGAAATTAGGCAAGATGACTGCCAGTTCAGGTGGCGTTTATCTAGTATTGATTTAAAATTAAAAGGTCCTTAGGCAATAGCGTCATGTGACTCTAGAGTAAAATTTAATTAAGCCAATTTAACGCATGAAATTTGAGAATATTGATGAGAAGTTCGAATAGGGAAGTGTATGTGAGAGATCATCTTTTATATAACCATCTAAATACTGATGTTGGCGAATTATAGCCTAAAATCTCTGAGCATCAGTGTGTATGTATTAACATTTTTTGAATATTTTGTTATATTTAATTCATATTTCACTGCAAAACGGAATAGTTTAAAATATTAAAGATATGTTTTAATGCAGGGGTGGGCAGACTTCTAATTTTTTGAAGGTGCTGTGCGGTCCACCTAGTGGCGTAGGTGTAGTGAGCTAAATGAAAGTATACAATGCAGTCGGACCACCATTTTACGAATTTTTCTATTTAGCGAACTTTTTCTGGAACCAATAACATTTTACGATTTTCTTCGTAAAATAACCTCCAAAAGCGAAGAGCATTTTCTATTCAACGAAACTTCTCTTACACAATTCGATTTTTTTCCACCGTAATTTTTAAAATACTGTATTTACTCGAATCTAAGCCACACTTTTCCCCCAATGTTAATATAATTGAGCATGGCTTAGAATCGAAGGAAAACAAATTTGTTGGATAGGTTTTTTACAGCATGATGCATATATTTATAATTCTGATAAAATAACTAATTTTTCACTTCTTATTAGTTTTCCTTTTAAATTTATTTTAATTTCGTAAAATTGGATATCGATAAAACATTTTAGACTATTTTTTAATGTTTACAAAATCTTGTTGAGAATTTGGGGAGCTGCTTAGAATCGATGGCGGCTTAGATTCAAATAAATACGGTATTTCTGTACCTTTGTATGATGGAATGATTATTAGGTTTTAGTAAAGGCGGGCACACACCCCAAAATGTCTTGGAGGTCTACCTGTCGATCTCGATCGACTTAATGGCCACCCCGGCTTGAATGTAGCCAAGACTAAGTGCAAAAACTTATTTAAGTTTATTTTTCTATTTTGATAGTGTTTAATTAATAATTAATTTGATCTTTTGAATTTCTCTCTTTCTGTGTATAATTCTTTCTTAATGGGGAGAAATCTGTTTAAAAATTAAATGCGAAGCTCTTGACGAAATCTTAATTTTATGGAAGAAAAAAAATCACTTCACTTTTTTATTAATAAAAATAATTCTGATTGATTGAATATTATTGTAGCCAGATTTTTATTTAGAAGGAAATCTATAGTATGATTAAAAAAGTGAATAATCGTTTGCTATTATAAACGAAAAATAATCTTACGCAACAATCGAGTAAAAATATGTAATCGTCTGTCGAAAAATCGCTAAAAATGTTTTCTTCATAAGAATTCGGAAATCACACACTATGCAACGAGGACTTTCAATATTCACACATTCAGTACGTAAGTACTTTACGTTTTTACATGGATATAGTTGTGTGAAACCTTTAGGAGAAAAAAATGTATCTTTATATAACCATTTACGACCTTCATCAAAGCTTTTGATAAGGATTTCAGTGTTTCATCACTACCAGTGCGAAATTGTTTAAAATGCACTACCATCTGCCTTTAGGCAAGTAGTGAATTCGATTCGATTAACAAATGATATCGTAATTATAATTTTCTTGTTTGCATATGTTCTGTTTCGCTGGAAATGTTTAATATTGTGTTTAGATACAACTGACAAAATTTCTTTCAATATCGCACACATTTTGATGGTATTTAAGTTGCTACTTTAAAATAAATCAATATTTTAATTTATTTTTATGCTTCTCGAGAAGAATATTGTGCCAATTTTACTCGATTTAAGTATTTTTTCAAGCATTTCTCGTTGCTTAATCATTATTTCGCTTTTAGGAAGTGCATTTTTATGTTCTAATTTTTTCTCACGGAGACAATTTTCTATTACAGAAAAGAAATGTAAAGTTGTGTTTAGCAACCAATTTGTAAATGTGCGCAATTTTATTCTTTCATTATTTAATATTTCTATGAACACATGTTCCACACCTAAATGCTGACCTTTTTAAACATTAAATATATTTTCATTAATATGCTATGAATATAATCCATGTGCTTCTAAAAATGACAGATGATTGACCGGAAATATACGATTGTATTTTAATTTCATAATATTAAATTAATTATTTTACAATAATGTATGAGAACTGCGAACATGTTCATAATCTTAAGAAAGAGTATGTATAATAAAAAAAGCAAAAACATATATTTTCACAATTGTAAAAGATAGTGTCCATTTGATTTTTGATAACTTACAGAAAAATTAAATAAAAAAATTACCAATGATGAGTTAGAAAAATAAAATCAAAGTAACAATTTAGTACCAGAAAATAACTCATGCAAATGAATCAGCAAGAAACCAAAAATACCCAGAAATAAAGGAAAAAAACAGAAACAAGTCAATACATGATACCGGAAGATATAAAGAAAAAAGTTAACCTCTAGTATCATTTATATTAAACATACCTCATTTTTTCTTTTTTCTTATGAGTCATTTTAAATAAAGCAAGTAGTAGTATAGAAGTTATAGTTTCAGCTAGTTTATAAAAACAACATAAATGATACTCATAAAAGTTTTTATACAGAGCATAAATATTATAGGATCGCATATATTTTACAAGGATAACGTAATTATTTCTCATTTATTTAACGTGTCATTGATAAATCTTGAAGTGCTGGTTGCTGAAATGGAATATGATTGTTTCACATAACTTTAAGTTATATGGGTATGCCAATGAGAGAGAGAGAGAGAAGGCAATGGAGCTTAAATGGATACTAATCAATAAAAGTTAGTAAGTATTAACCATACACAGCTGCGTTAGTTTTTGTGGGCTGAGCCTTTTCTTTTAGATCCATTTAGTCAAGAATATTTGTCTATTTTTTTTTTCTTTTATGTATTATTGAGTTTATCTTTGATCAGTTTTTTCAAATAGTTATCGTTTATTTTCTATAAGCCTCCTCTGACCTGTCCTATAATCCTCCCAACGTCTTTGGCCATATTTGTGTTAACACTGAAAAAACATTTTTCAGAACGCTAAATATCATTTTTATTAACTTCATTTCAACAATTTAAACTAATTTTTTTTTCAGAAATTGATAAAAAAAAACTCTAAAAAAAGTTATTTTTCTAAAATCTGAAGCTTATTAACACTGCATGTACTCTTATCGGTAAAATCATCGTTACTTTTGTGTGTTATCTTTTGCTTTCAAAGTAAAACTTATCTGATTGATGAACTAGCTCATACAAAATTGTGTATTTTTTTCTGTCCTTTAGTATAGTGCATTGGTTCATATATTCAAACAGATATTTAAAAAACCCTTAAATGAGGTTAAATTATGCAGAAATCTGAGAATAAAGGAAAAATTTCTAAGGTCATTTTTGTCACGACCAAATTTTCTTTGCCAATTTGATACCACTGTATATATTCCTTAATTATTTTTCTTCATTCCATTCAAAATCGTTACATGATATTGCTTATATAAGTTAAACTCTTTATACAAATGTTGATTAAACCATTCATTTTGCTAGAATTTTTCAAGATTTATAAGAAAATGAATAGTCTTAATTTTAACGAATTGTATTTTAATCTGAGTCCGCGAGATTCGTGTTCCTTTTTCAATCGTTTCGAGCCTATTCAAGAGGGATATTTTTTGGGGGTTTTGAATAAGTGCATTTATTTTACACTTTTTATAATTTGAATCGTGTAAAATTTTTCAGCATTTCAAACTATTTGTTGTTTTTTATTTTTCACGCACTAAGTTAATGTTTTGAAAGTTATCCTAAATTGGGGGAAATAAAAGCTAAATGAATGGTGTCGTAGTTTTTATAGAATCATTTTAAGAATTCATGAATTATGCTGAAGAATATTATACATAGATTCATTAACAATATTTTCGTTTCATTGAAACATAAGTTTTTTTTTTATATTTTTATTATTTTCACACAAATTTTAGAAAAACAAGGTAAGTAAAATATTCAAAATTGAACTTTAATATTTTCAATGTTCTGTCGATTCAGACACGATTGATTGAATATTAACGTTGCACTGTCCAGCTACAAGAGATCTTGGCGACGGACCACGTAATTTTGTACCATGGTCAAGTGACGTGGACGACTCCTGAGCTGGCACCCCTCTCTCCTAACTACCACACCAACGGGAGGACGTTTCAGCTTTCGACATATTTAACGTGCATCGCTGCCCTACACAGCGGGTTTTTAGTGGTACTGGGCTCGAACTCGTGACAAGGCAAGCCACGATCCGATACCTATACCACTCGGCTACCGCGGCCGCTCAATTCAGATACGATTTAACCCTCCAAGCAGTCTGCACGTAAAATCCCGTCATTCCAGAGATGCTTTTTCTGCCTTCAAGCAAGATTCACAAAAGTGGCTGAGCCGCATTCTTAAAAATACGGCTCAACCGCTTTTGAGAACACCACCTGACGGCAAAAAAATACGTGCGGTGCATTTTTGAAGCATCTTCAGAATGGCAAGACTTTACGTGCAGACCGCTTAGAGGGTTAAAAACTAATTGAAAATGGGATGACGTAAGTTGTTGGCCCAGTTTGCGTTTTAAGTTTTTCATAAAGAAAAGATTATTAAGGAAAAAAATTGCGCAAACAAGAAAATTTTAACAAACAGGAAATTGAAAGAGATAGAAAACAATTTAATAACATTAAAAAGACAGATGAGGTACTAGAAATGTTATTTTAAGAGAAAACGTTTTATAAATGTTTAGCTCTTTATACTGTATCTGAGTCAAAAAGAGGGTGTAAATTAAAAAAA